>CABHPQ010002393.1:10688-50943 GCA_902168405.1 Peromyscus aztecus | reverse complement strand
CCGGTCCCGCTCTCTCCTCGCGTCCTCACTATGCATCTCACTTGCGGATGCCCCTGCCCCTCTGTCTCCTCATCCTACTGTGTATCTCTGGGTCCTGCCCTTAAAATCTTTCTCACTCGGTTTCTCCCTGCGCCGCCATCTCTCTGTCCCTTTCTCTTCCTACTACCCTCCTTTAAAATCTGTCTTTGAGATTCTGTCCCCTCGAGTGATAACCACGACACCCCCGCCCCACACAGCCCAGTAACCAGAGTAACTATCTTCCTTGGTAGGGCTTAAGCAAAGAGGCTGGGGAGGGCTGTCGTCTGCCCGTTGTCCTCCCTTGACTTAATTAGCTATCAGCAACACAAGGGCAGAGATGCTGTGAGGCTTTGATTCCCCAACTTTTGCAGAACACCGTTATGGTTGAGCTCAGCAGAGGCCATGGCAATTGTCACTCTGCTTCAGTGGGAACATCACACACACACACACACACTCACACACACACACACACACACACACACACAGCTGTTAAAAGTCCATATTCCCACATTCCAGTGCAGCTCCCATGGGGAGTTGTTGGTGGGCTTGGAAACATAACTGGTTAATGAGCACCTCCATATCCCCAGCAGTTCTGAAGGAGGACCACACTGGTTGATCACTCCTTCAGTCAGAGTGGCTCCAGTATCACTGGTCCCAAGAACCGTGTTTAGGTTTCTGATAAAGGAACTTAGAAATATGCTGACGTCCACCCACCCCACCCTCTAAAACACAGACTCAAAGATGTTCAGGTTTCAGACTGTCCCTGTCCCCAGTGGGTAGGCTCTGAGAGCAGGAGGAGACAAATCCACTCTGGCCCCTTCCATCCCTCTGTGTGGCTTTGTGGGCTTCAGGGAATTCCTCCGGCCTGTGGTCACTCTTGTCCTGGTGGGTTGGGTGGGGGACAAGAAGATATCCTGGAGATGGCACCAGGCAAGAGATTGCTCTCTCCTTGTGCATGCGCTGGGGAGGTGGCTGCAGCCTAGCCTGTGGAAATCCAGGAAACAGTGCGTGGGTGAGAGGAAGAGAGAGAGAGGCTAGGATTACTGTGTGGGTGGCTGTGAAAGAGAAAGAGATGGGAAAAAGAAAGGCGGAGAGAAAGTGGTTCCGTCTGCATGTGGGTGTGTGACGGTCGATGTGCAAGAGTGGCTGTGCCTGGAAGACAGACCATGAGTGTGTAGCAAAAGAAAGGAAGAACAGGACATGGCTTAAACAGGAAACTGTGTACTCGTGTGCGAACACTTGCATGTGTCTGCGTGACCTGATGTGGGATGGGGGCTATGTAAACAAACCTGAGACACTTGCCTGCATGTACCGTGATATGATGGATAAGGGGCTGTTTGGGAGGGTGTATGCCAGTGTCTGCCCATTGCACATATATGTGCCAGGGTGTGATGGCATTCACACATGTATCAACTTAAAAGGTCATAGGAGAATGTCTGGGAATGTGGCATGTCTACATTGATGTGTACACATGTGTTTATGGATGGATATGGTATGTATGTTTGATCAAACAGCACAGGAAGGTATACGAGAACCTGGAGCAGTGCTCTTCATGGTCATCTTCCTGTTAAAGTCACCAGGGTGTGGGGCTCCCTGCCCAGCCTCCTCTGCCATCTTTCCCAGAAGCCTAAGGGACAGGAACCTTGACCCTGGCTCCTTGATCTTGACCAGACTCTGTCAGCTCTCTGCCTAATAAAACAGATGTAGTTCATTTTCCTCTGTTTAATCAAGATGGAGGTGGCCAGGGCAGGCTTACCTTACAATCTATACCCATACCCCTATCCTCCTACCCATCTGAGGCTCAAGGCAGTGTCTATTAGAGTGGCAAAGGCCCCAGAATCCTCTGGATAACCTTCACCACCAAGTGGCCGCTGGCAAAGGAGAAGCTGGGTCAGCAGTGGCTCACAGGTCTCCCCGTTACATCTGAAGAAGAGGAATGTGGCTTGGCTGGGTCCCCCACCCACTCTCAGAGCCTGAACAACCATTTTCCAGCCCCAGGTGGGTGGAAGAACATATCCTGCTTCCTTGTTGCCATGGAAACAAAGCAGCAGAAAGAGGATTTAGAAGCATGGGCCCAAGACCTCTCAGGGTTCAAATCTCAGTTCCTCCACCCTACAGGCTGTTGGACTTCAATGTGACAATTCTCTGAAATTCTGTGTGCCTAGTTTCCTCATCTGTAAGACAGAGATAAGGAAAGAACGATCTGGGTCTGGGAGGCACACCCGTAATCCCAGCATCCAAGAGGCCACAGTTCAAGGTCAACCCAGATTCCTCTGCAAATTTCAGGCCTTAGCAAGACTGCACAGCAAGACTGTCTCAAAATAAAAGGGAGAAGAGGAGGAGGAGGAGGAGGAGGAGGAGGAGGAGGAGGAGGAAGAGACGGCAGTGGCAAGTCTGAACTTCCTAAGGCTATTCAGAGGATGCAGTGAAGCACTCTGTATAAAACATTCAACACAGAGCAGAGCATCTGAAAAGAGAAGCAGCCTGGGGTTCCAGCCTTCAATTTTGCTACCAATTTACTGGGTGACTTTGCACGCCTGTCGTTTTCTGTTTCTCTCCCTCTGTCGCCATCGGCGCAGCAGACTCAGTCCCCTGCCAGGTACAATCAGCTGAGACTCTGTGGGGAGGATGGCTACAGGGTAGAGCTCTTTCTTGGCCAACTGTGGACCACCTAATCACATCCTCTACCAGACTTCCCTCAGCCACTGGTGACACGGAACTTGAACTTGAGTCTGCAGTCCCTTCTTGCCTGCCAAAGGCCCTCTTCTGGCCAGTTCGGCTGGTACCAGCATCCGCTGATCCCAAAGAAAGGTCTGTAAGGTGCCCAAGGCAGAAGATGAATGGCTTGGACTTCAGTCTGCCAGGCAGCACTCCAGAAAGCCAGGTTTAATAGCGGAAGGATGGGTGTGATTGTCTGAAGATGCTTATGATCCTCTCTGTAATGAGAGGAAGCTTGGAGAGGAAGCCCTAAGCCGCTAATAACCTGGCAGCTCCCCAGGCTTCTTCCCTCCGGCTCTCCAGGCAGAGGGAAGGGACCTGCCACTACCCATCCCCAGGGAGCAGAAAGGCCATTGAGACTTAGAGCCAAGACCACCCAGATTTCCACTCCTTAGCAAGACCCAGCTTCCTTCGAGAAGCCTCATCTTTCCCTTCCCTCCTCCTGAAGTCGCCTCTGCCTCTCTGTCCCTAGAATGCTCAGGCCAACTGGATGGACAGTAAAGAGACAAATGAATTGGGCTGCTCATGAAAAGGATGCGCCGAGTCTCCGAGCTGACAATGACTGCGTACCTTGGACAGGTGACTCGAATCGTCTCCATTGTCTCACCTGCCCTTCCTTGGAAAACTACAGTGAGATCCCATCAAATGACCCCCGGGGCGTGAGATGCCAACAAAGTAACTAAAGGTGATCTTTTCTCCTCTCCACCTCACCCATGGTTGCTACCATTCCCGGGTATCTGCAGCAAGCACCACTTCAGAGTAGAATCCTAGCTAACAGCACAAGGCCCACAGTCCAACAACCATCCATGGCCGGCCATGCTAGTCACATCCTGGACAAGTCACTTACAGTATTCCTGAGCCTCCATCTTTCATCTGTGGAATGGGCTCTGCTGTGAGACTGCATGAAGCCACACAGAGAAGCTGTTAGCCCAGCAGGCTCCGCACACCGCTCAGCCAACAGCAGTTGTGTGGTTCAGCCAGTAATGGCCGTTTCCATTTCGCTTTACACAGCTACCTAGAGCATTGTAAATTTTCCAAAACAGCCACAGCTAAGATCATGGCACCCTTTCAACAGCTCCTGTTTTTATTCTGTTTTCACAGATGAAAAAAAAAAAAAATGAGCTCACCAAAGGGACTTGCTAGGGCTTGATGACTGAGTACTGGGCTTGATACCCATCATCCCTGCCTCCTGACCTAGCCGTGGCCCAGGGAAGGGCAGGGAGCAAGTCACAACGGTCCTCAGGTGCCCGAGGACCCATATTCAGGCTGACTCTGGGATCCTCCTCCTTGTTTAGAGGCTCTGAAGACCCCTCACTGCTCCAGGCCAGCTCTCTGTATAGCCCATGCCTGGGCAGGGACTGTGACCCAAGGAGATGATCAGAGCCGGGAGAGAATTATTGCAGAGAACAGAGTGGGTGAGAAGGCTTGGTGAGGTGCCAGCTCTGGCGTCAGCAACGCCTGCAGAGAAATGAAGTGTTCCTTCACTCTCTTGACGCACAAGCCCTCCCAGGACTGTCCCCCACACATACTCTGCACCCTGGGGACTTGCTGGCAGCAGCTCTCCTGCCTGGGCAGATGGCGGCTCAGCTCACAGCCAGCCCCACCCCCAGTGTGAACCCACTGCAGGTTTCCACCGCCCCTGGCCAGCGGTGGAGGCAATGGTGCAGAGTAGATTGGTTCCCTCGCCTCACCCTGCCTGCTCGGAGGACTCCAGCACTCGCTGGCCCCAGGAGAAAACGATCCTCCTCCCTCCACAAGCTGTCACTGGATCTTGCTGCAATCCAGGTGACAAGGCTTCTGCCTTTGTCATTCATCGCTGACAGATGGAGAACCAAGGCCTGAGCGAGGACCCTTTGCTTAGCTCAGCTATCAATATGCTGAGGGTCCCGGGTGAGCAATCTCCTACTCCTGAGTCTCAGTTTCCCCAATGAGGTCAGCTTACACAAAAGGCTTCAGTCTCTGCCCTGTCAGCACCTGTGAGGCAATAGCCTCCCTGTCGGGGTGCTTGTTTGTCTACAGTTGCCACTGAGCTCTGTAGGTTTAATGAGGGGGCTCTGCCCAGGTCACTTGCTTAGGACTTCACAGTCACTTGCTACCAGTAATGGTTAAAGGGCAGGTGAAGGGGGGGGGGGGGGGGGGGGGTTTTTTGTCAACCAAGTGAGATATGGGCTTTCTACTGATGCCTTCTCCTTGACAAACAGCTGGAACTACACACACTGTCCAGGTGCCCATCTCTCACAGCTGGAGATCTGGACACGCTGGAAGACTTGTGATCATTGTTAATCATCCTAGGAAAACGTGCTTTTAAAGTCCCTGATTAAGAACATGTGAGGTTTTCTATGGCCCGAGGGAGAAGGGATACAAGCTTACCTGGCTTCTGGGCCACCCTGGGCCCAGGGCTGGTGCTGCCACTGGTTGTCATCACTTTTCGGGCCTGTACCACATCCCAGTCATGGCTGGCCCTGTCACTGTGCTGGAACCCACCTCGTGCCTCCCTGGAACAGCTGGATGGCTGGATTATTCCTGGGGCTCTGGATAGCTGTGCAGTCCCATGGCTGGCTCTGCTTCTGCTGGCCACCTCTTCTTCCAGCTCCACAAGCCTCACCTCTCCTTGCAGGCCATCTTCACTGCTGCTCTCCTCAGCTTCCAGAGCCAGGCACCTGTAGCTGCCATCCGGGATCTGGAAGGTGCAAGGAGCAGGCCTCCCCTCGCTGGGCCCAAGGGGTAGGGGTGGGAAGTGAGGGCCCAGCATTGTGGTCCTCTCCTCGGTAGGACAAAGCAGCAGCCTCCTGGCGCAGGGTGGGTGGCCCGTGTGAGTACTGCTCTTCACTCCTCTCGAGTCTTCCTTGGGTTCTCTGCAGAGTCACCTTCTGCTGCTGCTGCACAGGGCTGGAATGAGGTCCAGCTGAGGGGTGAGACAAGTCCTTTCTGGGCTGGGTGAAGATGTGGTCCTCCCTCCAACACTTCTTACCCTCCTGGGCTCTGCTATGTAGGGCCCTCCAGAGAGATCTATCTGTATAGGAAGAGAAGATGCCACACATCAGAGAGCTGACTGAATGTTCTGAAGGGAATCACTGGGACCTCTCCACCCCTGGGTAGCCTCAAGAGCTGGCTGGGATCTGGGGTACAGTTCCCACTCCTCCACAGGGAAGTGTTTCCGGAGGTTCGGCCTTGTAGTACGCTGTTCATACCCTATCCCTAGGCTACCTGACACTTATTTACTTAATGTTTCCCTTCAGTCCACTTTAAATAACATACCTTCTATTACTTTAGACTTATCTTGAGCAATAATTGCAGGAAAACCACAAGCAAACCGGGCCAAGTCACCCCCTTCCCTGTGCGCATTAAATAAATATCTACTTAGTTGAAAACACTCATGAGCACCATGTAAAAAGAATTCTTTCACGTCCCACCAAAGGTACACACACCACAAGAACCACAGGGACAGTGGGGTGCGGGGTACACAATTAGGGTACACAGCTGGTTGGTTATAAGAGCCAACACAATGGCATGCTCACAGGTGCCCAGACTTTGAGCCAGGATCCAACTCTGCCACTTGTGTGCTGGCCTCTGAGTCTCCTCTCCCTCATCTGTGAAATGGACATTGTGATCTAGCTTGAGCACCCCAGAATCTGAAAACCCCAAACCCAGAACGTTCTGAGCACCATCACGTAGTCACCAGTGCGAATCCCATCCCTGGACTTGGGGACTAAGTCACAGTAAACATAAGGCGCAGTAAAAAAAAAAAAAAAAAAGCATCGTGTAAAATGGTCTTCAGGCTGCGTATAAGATATGTACGAAACAGAAATTAAACTTAATTTTAGACTTAGCTTCGCATCCCCAAAGCTATCCACATTATGCATATGCAAATTTTTCAAAAATCTAAAAAAGTCTAAAATCTGAAACACTAAAATCTGGTCCCAAGCACTTTAGACGAGGGATCAACTCCAATTTAATTGTGGAAAGGGTTCTATGAAAAAAATGCATGCAGAGTGTTGAGCACACTTTCTGAGCCATCTTAACTTATGTGGGCTACTCTTTCATCCCACGAAAGGTTATCAGGCCCCCATTCTACTTCAGATAACGTATGAAACATGGAGTGTAGATGAAGGTATGGTGCTCTAGTTCGTGAAGTTTTGACATCTGTTAGAGCAGTGGTTCTCCGCCTTAAAAGCTGCAATCCCTTAATCCAGTTCCTCATGTTATGGTGACCTCCAACCATAAAATTATTTTCATTGCTACTTCATAACTGTAATTTTGCCGCTGTTATGAACATATATAATGAATAATACATAATAATGAATCGTAATATAAATGTCTGTGTTTTCCGACGGTCTTAGGCGAACCCTGTGAAAGGGCCCTTCGACCACCAAAGGGGTCGCGACACACAGGTTGAGAACCGCTGCGTTAGGGAGAGCTGTGAATGCTAATGAGAAAACAGTGATCACAGTAGAGTTATTTGTAAATGTTAGGAATCATGATAATCAGGAGAGGGCGGGAGCTTTCTCCAAGGGCTGAGGAGGAGGGGATGAATGGAGGGTACTCGGGCGGAAGAGCTTGGCAGATGGAGAGTGGGTATAGAGAAGGGGGAGGAACGGGGGGTACCACACAGGTCCCTGGCTCTGAGGACGCATGAGTGTGTTCGTGGAGGGTGGAAACAAACAGGAAGGGGCAGGTGTCCAGTGGAACGAGGAGGTGCCTGATGTTTAGATTTCCAGGGGAGATGTGCCGTGGGCAGGTCCACGTGGTGGGGTCCCAGAGAGTAGGAGAGAGTCCCACAGTGGGGACAAAAGTTTGGAAGTCATTTGAGGAGACACAGAGTCTGACATGAACAGGACCTTTTCAGTTGAGCTGGTAGCCCTTAAGGGCACACTGCTGGTCATGCTTGGAGGCAGCCTTGTAGTGAATAGATCTTGTTGAAAGACTCCATTCTCCTACTGCTTAGCCATGTGAACTCTCTATTAGGAGATAGATGGAGGACTCATGCGTGCGCATACTCATGTTCTGGCTGTGCCTGGCTGGGGAGAATTCACTAACGTCTACTGGCTTGATGACAGCGGGGGGGGGGGGGGGGGGCCCCAAGCCCGACCCCCCGTGGCCCTTAGGCCTCTAGCCCAGGCAGGGACCAGTCATCCCAACTGTAGTAGTCTGGGTTGAGGTCCTGGCCTCTGGCTGGGACTGTGCCAGGAGAGACTGACTGTTAAGCAGACTGGGAGATGAGCACATAACTAGACCCTCTGGTAGCTCAGAGTCAACCAGGAGAAGACAAACATGAGTCCTCATCAGAGAGAGAAAACCAAGCACCTATTAGCAAGGTCTGGGAAGAAGGGAGCCCCCAAGACTGGGCCCACACTCCCTCCTGGGCATTCACTTAGGCAAGCACCCTGAGTACCAGACAGATGCTCTCATAACTCATCCTAGGGGGAGGGAAAGTGAGAATCCACTCAACGAAGTGACCCAGCTAGGAGTCACACCTCGCTCTGACACCTTGACCATGGGGCTGGACCTCAGACCTGATGGAGGTGGCCTCAGGTCTTCACTCCCTCCCCAGGATCTTGCTCGTTTACCAGCAGATGCCAGGCTCCTGCCGCTGGAGCCTCAAAGGCCTTCGACTCTCATGGAGGGGACCCTAGCTTCTGCATGAGCCTGGCCAGGTGCCTCCTGCCCTCTGGAGTCAGTTGTCCCCAAGGGCACAGTGCAACTCGGGCAGCCAGTGCTAGAAGGGCCACAGGACTCTGGCATCCCAGAGCCACGATTTTCGGTACTCAGAGCCACCCACCCCTACCCTGTCACAGAACCAGATGGCAGGAGGCAGGAGGCGTGGGTGAAGGGCGGGGGCAGAGCTCTCTGACTCCCTGTGGGGGCCGCGCCTGCTCCATCTCTGCTTCTGTTTTGCTGTATTTGACAGTGGCCACGGTTTCCAGGAAAGAAGAGAGAGGCGGAAAAGTTAACTTTCCGCCACCCACACAAATATTTTTGGCCCACTTTGTCTTCAGGCTGCCAAGCCGGGAGGGAGGGGTTGGCAGGAGCACTCACTCCAATTCAGAGATCCCTCCCAAGGAGGCTGGATTGCCAATCCAGGCAGGGACTCAGCAGGGGTCCTAGCAGGCCTGCGCTCTGATGTTCCAGAGCCACAGGGACTCATAGCCACAATAGCAGGCCCCGCCCCCTAAGTGTCTATTAGGTACTGGTCTGAGACCTTTACCCATAGTTCTCCAGGAAGGTGGTGGAGTGTGTGGTCTGGGGTTGAAGACCCTGAAGCTTGATACCATGTCTAGAGTTTTGGGCAAGAAGGTTAAGAGGGCGGGAACCAAGGCTGTCAGAGTGAGTGCCCTTAGCTACCACTTTTAGCAGCTACAAACTGTGGCTCCAGGGACTGCACAGCCCCTGGGGATGCTGAGCGCACGTGGCTGCCCATCTGTGTGGGCAGAAGGACCGTCCGGTCCTGCTTAGCAGAGATGGAAAGGGTCCCTCCCAAGCTTGAAATGCATTTTCATGCACACACTGCCCCTATCTTGCTCCCAGCTCTGAGTTCTGGAGTCCAGGCAGAGCTATCAGGACCTACAGAACCCACTCCTCCCCACCCACCCCACAGAGGGAGCCTGGAGCCCAGGTTAGGGGGCAGGTCCTAATTGAACCCAGGCACCTGAATGCTTCAACCTCAGCCCCACAGCCCAGTTGGGCATCAGATGCCCTGCAGTCCCAGCGCCTGACCAGACATCCCAGGCTCTTTCTGCTGCCAGCTTCTGAAAATAGAGTCCAGCATCTGTGACCTGGGGGGGTCTCAAGTCCTTTGTGCTGCTCTCTGCATGGTGGGGGAAGGGTGCTAGCTTGGAGTCAGACCCTGGTTCAAATTCTCTCTGTCTGTCTCTGTCTCTGTCTCTCTGTCTCTGTCTCTCTGTCTCTGTCACACACACACACACACACACACACACACACACACACACACACACGCACGCACATGCACTCACGCACGCATGCACGCACACACACACACACACACACACACACACACGCTGAACTGCCTGGTTTGAGCCAGCCTCCTGTGCTTCCCAGGGTGGTTGTAGGGATTTGCGGACAGAGTGCATGCTCACTGCTTTCAACCACCGACTGCTCTCCAGGCTCTGTGGATGCTTGCAGGCCAGACATTCCGGGCCAGTGACTGCCATTTACAAACTACATGACTGGAAGACCAGAAGAGCCTACTATATGGTTATTAAGGAAGTGAGGAAGCAAGGGCTGCCGGAGGTACACAGTGGGTCACACCAAGAGGTGCACAATGGAGTCCAGGCATGGGGTCCTTGTCCTCACTCTCCCAGAGTCATCACAGGCTCTGGGCTTCTCTTTTTTGCCTTTTTCCTTCCTTTTCTTTTTCCTATTTATATCCCCCTTGTCTCGTTTCTCTTTCTTTTTGACAGAATCTCTAGCCCACACAGGCCTCAAGCTGGTTATGTGTAGCCAAGGATAACCTTGATCTTATGATTCTCCTAGGTGTGTACCACCAAGCTGTTTATACGGTGTTGGGGGTTACACCAAAGGCCTTGTACGTGGTAGGCAAGCGCTCTACCAAGTGACCCATGTCTTTGGCCCCTTTTTTCTTCTTTAAACTATTTTTTTAATTTTTAAATTTTATCTGTATGAGTGTTTTACTGCATGTATATATGTACACCACATGCATGCCTTGTGCCCACAGAAGCCAGAAGAAGGTGTTGGCTTCCCCATAATGGGAGTTATGGATGGCTGTGACCCATCATGTGGGTACTAAGAACTGAACCTGGGGCCGGGCGGTGGTGGCGCACGCCTTTAATCCCAGCATTCGGGAGGCAGAGGCAGGCGGATCTCTGTGAGTTCGAGGCCAGCCTGGTCTACAAAGAGAGTTCCAGGAAAGGCGCAAAACTACACAGAGAAACCCTGTCTCAAAAAACCAGTAAAAAAAAAAAAAAAAAGAACTGAACTGAACCTGGGTCCTCTGCAAAAAGCAGCAAATGTTCTTAACCACTGAGCCATCTCCCCAGCCACCCTTACCCCCTTGTTTCTTGTGGCACAGTCTCACTCTATAGCCCTGGTTAGGCTCCAACCCATCTCCTCCTGCCTCTCCCCCACCCCCACCCGGGTGCTGAGATTCTGTAGAGGACGAAATTAAGCTGAGAAGGAATTAGTAGCCCAGGCAGATAAGACCCTCATTCCCCAAAAGGTCCTTCTCCCTAGGTGACCCCCATGCTCCCCTGCAGTCTATTACTGCCTCTGTACTCTATAGGATCTGATCCATGGTTCTTGGCTTCCTAAGAGAGATGATCCATCAAGGCCCCATGAAGACAAGAAGGCGAGAGACCACTGGAGACAGATCTGGAAACCCATGCGGGTTTGGATAAGCCAAGGCTGAGCACGTTGGGAAGGGCCTAGTCAGGGGAGGCTCTGAGAGGACCAGGCTGTGACAGGCCTCAATTGCCAGGACCCCTTCTGCTAAAACGGTGTGGATGCAACCCTGTGGGACTGCTGCTGGGCCAGCTCTGTGGAATGGGGCTGAGGGGAGCGCGGCTGGAGCAGAAGGCGGAGACCCCACCAGGACTGGCATTCAGGGGTCCCTGGACTAGAAATGTTTGGGAGCGGCTTCCTCAGCTCGTGGCACAGTGCCAGGCACATAAAAACAATATAGGTGGGGGGGGGCTAGAGAGATGGCCCAGCGGTTAAGAGCACTGGCTGCTCTTCCAGAGGACCCGGGTTCAATTCCCAGCACCCACATGGCAGCTCACAACTGTCTGTAATTCTAGTTCCAGGGGATTTGACACCTTCACACCAATGCATCTAAAATAAAGTTTAAAAAAATATTTTAAAAAAAATAAATAAATAAAACAATATAGGTGATAAGAGATGACAGTTGCGTAGTCTCTACGTCAGGTTTCATTCCAAGCACCTCACTCATCTGACCCTCCTCAGGAGAAGGGCGAGGTGTTATTATTAACCCCGGTCCATAGATAAGGAAGCTGGGCTTCCGTGACCTGCCAAGTTCACACAGCCAGCCTGGCAGCTACATCAGGTTCCGATCCCAAAAGTCTCATTCTAGACATCAAGGCTCGTCCACGAGGCTGCGCTCCCTCAGCAGTGTGAATGAACGAACCAATGGGTGAATGAAGGGGAAGATGACAGGATGGGAGGTTCCCTCCGGTGCCTGCTACATCACCTGGCACACTGTAGTCCCTTTAACACATGAATATGGGGTGACCCAGGGGTTAACTATATATGTAGCTGATGCTAAAAATGGGGTAGCCCAGGGAAAGGGGCTACTCAGAATCTGCCCAGCCCAGTCCTATCTGGCAGTACCCTCAGCTTCAGAGCAGATAAACAGGCGTCTGGCCTGTTTAGAGCTGAGGTCTTCCTGCCATTAAGCAGAGGGCCTGTACTGTCCCCAAGCATCTGAGCTAAGAAGATGCTCTGTCTGCCTCTCTCCTGGGTACCAAGGCAGGGACATCAAGGCAGTCCCACGCTTTTGCAACCTCCAGACTGGCCGGGGCATTTGTCACCGCTCTGTCCTGCATTCTTGGAGAAGTTACTTCCTTTCCCTGGGCCTCAACTTCTCCGGCTGATGAAAGGTCTTGGGTAGTGTGGTTGGTGGAGCAGAAGCAGTGGGGTGACACTACACGAACCCCTTCACTGAACTTCCCCTGTCCCATTGTCTTTGGGGGGTGTGGAATATATGACTGCCCCTTTCCCAGCCCTCCTCCTAGGCCCTGAAGAAAAGACAAGGATTCTGGCCTCCTCCACCTCTGTCCCATCAGCCGAGTCAAGAGACCCACCCGGCTATGACTTCTCCTTCTTCCCTGATACTCTTTTCCTTCCCTCCATCCCCACCTGTCCCTCGGGGAGAAGGAGCCTGGGTTGGGTGGGCACGGTGTGAGGCTAGGAGAACCCAGAAGCATCAGGAAATCCCGGGCATGAGAGGGCAGTGAGGGACCGGGGGGTCCTCGGGGAGGTGAGCGCTAGCCCAGCCTCGAGACTGCAAATAACCTCAGATGAGTCGCGTTGCCTCTCTGAATCCCTGGTGCCCTCTTGGCAGGGCGGAGGCTCAGCCATTCAATTTCTCTCTTCTTTCACTCAACACGCGTTCACGAACGCCTGCTATTTTCAGCTCGGGTGGCACACAGTGAACAAGAGGGAGAGAAACCCTACCCACGTGGAGCTCACATGTTGGCTGGGGTGGACAGATAAGAAATAAATAAATAAGCGAGCGAATCAGATGGGTGCTAAATGGGATGGAATCATAATTAGGCAGGAAAGAGAGCCAGGGAGTGCTGTGCAGAGTCGAGATAGAGCGAGCAGAGAGAAACCTCCACAGATGCTATTCTGGGTTTTGGGTGGCATATGTATTTCAAGTTCATGATGGTGTTAGATTTTCATATGCAATTATTTTTTTTTTTAAAGCATAAAAATCAACATTAAATGGCAGAAGCCCTGGGAGGCGCAGTTCTCAGGCTATTGTGCTGATGACTCAGTTACTCACTGTTTGAGAACCTGCTCATCCCCCTACGACTATGACTACCATTTAGGACAGAATATTTTTCGCAACCTGTATCTAAACCTTTGCTTTCATACATCAGTCTTATTTCATCTGAGAACACAGTGTTTCGAGGTTATGAAATTGATAGGCTGCCTCCTCCTCCTCCTCTTCCTCCTCCTGGAAAAACAGATACTGTGGAGTGAGTCTGGGAATAATGGTGGTGATTCTGGATAGTCTTTGGCAGGATTAAACAAGCCAACCTGTGAAAGAGTTCTCTAAGGTGCAGCTCTTGCCACTGTAATTACTGTTTTGTGAGAGGATGCCTGCGGGTGTCATAAGAACCAGAGCCGCCATCTGCTGGAGTCTCTGCCCATGGTTCATGAGTAGAGGGATGGCTAAGCTGGGACCTGACAGGTCCCTAGAACATGAAGTCGTCACTAGGGTCCTCTGAGGGATCCAAGAGGGGAGGAATGTGCCATCCAGCATAAAAGGTATTCATTCTGGTTCTGGCTTAACCACAGCTCTCCATTCTGGTCCTCAGTGACCCCTAAGCTTGAGCCTCAAAGCCCATTTCCAGCTCTGGATTGCCTGTGGCACCTGGCAACGCAGGGCCCTAGGTGCCAAGTCTGTTCTAAATGGACTTGCAAATCCAGGCTGCACCAAATCAGCTAAGCCCCCCTGAACGTCACACCTATTTCTGCCATGCTGGGTTGACAAGTACATGGGCCAAGGAACCAGCTCTGACGAAACTGGAGAGACTGAAGTCATGACTATAAATATAGGACTATTGCTGGCCAGATCAGACCAGCCTGGGAAGCCACAGGTCCCCTCCTGGCCACAAGAGGAGATAAAGACCAAGAAGGGAAGGAACGTCCCCAAGGCCCTGTGGTCATGGAGGGCCCAGAGTAGACCAGAGCACCAGGCGCTTGGCCCTAAAGCCGTTCTTTCTGGCCACCCTAGCCTTGCTCTGGGGACTCAACAGGACAAGTCCAGACTGAACAAAACTAGTGTGGTATGATTTCAGTTTGTAAAAGAAGCTGAAAACTCAGAGCATTCCTATCCAGTTCCCGCCCACCCATGGGCCCCCTCTTCCCCCAGAGTCTTTGTCAGGACATCAGGTGTCCTATCGCTCTCCATTTTATTCCTTTGAGGCAGGGTCTCTCATTGAACCTGGCACTAGGCTGGTGGCCAAAAAACCCCAGTGATCCTTCTGTCTCTGCCCACAGCACTGGAGTCACCAGCACAGCCACACACCTGCACGCTTATGCAGCAAGCACTCTTATCCCCCAGACCCACCCCCCCCACACCCATCTCCCCAGCCAGAAATGTGCACATCTCTCGCCACCTCCACACCCTTACAGGGGAGCATTGATAGCTGGAAGTGGACTGCGGAGGGAGCAGCTACAACATGGACATGGGATGATGCTACAAACCAGGGTCCTTCCCCCTATAGAGCACCCCACTGTTTAGCACTGACCACCCCAGAACTGGTTAAAGGCACAGCCGGCGAATTCTGCTACACCACGTTGCCTCAATCACGGCGAGCCTCTGCTTTCCCTGAAACCACGCCTGTGCCATGACCACTGTGAGGGCTGCCTGGGCACAGGCCCTGAGCACAGGCCTCCAAGAGGAAGTACCTGGTCTCCAAGCTTGCCCCTACATTAGAACCACCTGAGAATGTTTCACACATTCCAAATCCCTGGCCGAAGCCCTGATGGATGACATATGTGTCTGTTTGAGTAGGGCTGGAGCATCTGAAAGTTTTTATCTTTCCCAGTGATTCCTGTGTGCAGAGAGTTTGGGAATACTGCTCTGTGCGAGCACTCATTTAGCTGTTCTCGGACAATAGCGGGAAGGGAGCAGGGCAGACCCCTATCCCTGTTCCCCTTAATAATTCATGGGGTTTCACGAGAGGCGTGTGTGAAGGATAATGAGTTTTAGTTGTTGGCTTACAACCCTCGCAGCTGAAAGCACACAGGAACCTGGGAGGCAGAATTTCCTTTGCCTTCTCTTTTACAACCCAGCCACTTACAACGTCCTGAGCAGATGGGCCACAGGCTTATCAACCCTCAGGAGGCCTCGCTTCATGTGGTACCCAGCTGGCCAGCCAGGAAGGTGGAGGGTTCTCAGCCAGCCCCTCCTCCTCTCCAAGCTGCCACTTCCTAACCTAAAGGCCAAAGGTTCACAAAGGTGGTTCCTCCTGGGAGCCATCAAGCTTCGGGCTCAGAAGGCTGGTAATAGAGACATCAGGGTGCAGCTTATGCCAAAGGCTTGCGGTTTCATTCCGGTCTCTTCTTGGACAAACAACAGCTAATGATAAAAATGATCACGCTGGAGTCCAATGGTTATGGGTTTCTTCCTGTGACCCAGAGATACCACTGTAAGCCCTTACAAGGCTGTGCTAAACCAAATCGGCTACCACTAGCCACATATGCTTCCGAGTAGTTGTAATGTGGCACTCAGAGGGACACAGAGTCTAAGCAAAAAAAAAAATAATACAGACTATTCCCAAGATGATACAAAACAAACAAAACAAAATAGAGAACGTCTCAAAATAACTCTACCTGGTTTGGAAGTAAGTTATTAGAAATAATTTCACTGGCATCTTTCTTACACCAGTGTTTTGAGGTTTTTTGTTTTTTTTTTTTTTTTTTCAGTGTGACTGCAGACGTTATAAAATGACACGTGCTTCTCTGCTCAGCCCTAGCCTGAGTCTAGAAGGGCATGGCCTCTAGTGCCCACACCTCTGAACTTCAGACTGCATTCTGCAGCCTACCACTTTACCAACTCAGAGACTTTGGGCAAATCATGTATCTGTCCCTCAATTTCCTCATCTGTCAACTAGGATAATATTAGCCAGTCTCCTGGTGGTGCGTCCCTGGAATCTCAGCGCCTAAAAGGTCACGGCAGGAGGATTAAGAGTTGGAGGCCTTCCTGGACAGCATAGTGAATTCCAGGCCAGCTTGGGCTACAGAGTGAGACCCCGTCTTAAAGGAAAAGAGAAACCCAACAGCCTGGGATAAGAATAGTACATGCATAGCTGGGCGTGGTGTGCACACCTTTAGTCCCAGGACTTGGGAGGCAGAGGCAGGTGGATCTCTGAGTTCGAGGCCAGCCTGGTCTACAGAGTGAGTTCCAGGACAGCCAGGGCTACACAGAGAAACCCTTTCTCTGGGGGAATAGTATGTGCTTCTCACGGCCAAGGTGGGCGTTTGAGCAAGTCCTGCATAGAGAAATTTCCCAGTGAAGAGTAGCCAACCTGGGACCTATAGAGGCCAGAAGAGGACATCAGGTCACTGAGACTGAAGTTACAGATGGTTGTGTGCTGCCATATGAATGTTGGGAATGGAACCCGGATCCTCTGGAAGAACAGCCAGTGCTCTTAACCACTGAGCCATCTCTCCAACCCATCTCTATGATTTCCAAATCCCCTTTCACTGGGCACTCAGCCTCAGCTGGTACCTCCAAGGTGTCAGGGTGTGCTTCCTCCAAAGCCAGTGCATTCTTAATCTTCAGAACCCTTCTCCTACAGAACTGAGGCCTCCCTTCTGGTACCTCAAACCACCGCTGCTGCCACCACCGATCTCTGTCCTCTGGGGCTGCCCACCTTCGTATACAACCAATCTTCATCCAGACCGGCAAGAACACACAGACCCTTTCCCATCCTGCCCACTCTCCCGGCTGTGAGCCCGATCTATCATTTCTCAGAAGTGGAAAACAAGACCCAGACCCATCAGGAACACGGACAGTCCATGCCTCACCACTCTCGGCATCCTACCTACATCAATAAAGAGGAACATTAGCCCTGGGTGGGGATGTTTTTCTTTCAACAGCTGCTCGGTCTTATGCTGACTGTCCACAAAGACCTCACTGTCTACCTGTTTATATCACATGTCCTACATTCCATACCTGCACAGTTGCTACTCTAAGCCCAATAGACGACGAAATTATAAATACTTTAGTTAGTTTGCCACACCACACACACACACACACACACACGAACTTTTGGAGGCAGGGTAGAGCCAAGACTTAAGTCTATTAAAAGAAGATAACGGCCTCCTCCCCCATCATGCGTGCAGGCTGACATAGAATAATAGAAGGGAAATAGAAATAGCTGCCCAAAGCTTTAGTCAGGAAGCGTGGAACATGCTTGCTGAGGCAGTGGCTCAGAGTGAGAGGTATGGGGTGGGCCAAGGAAAAGGGGGTGACGGAAGATGCTCAAGAGTCAGGAGCGTGCTGAACCAGCCTCACTGCTTCTGCTCCTCATCAACGCCTGAGCTAGACACACGCAGAGACCCAGCCTGTTTCTTCCACTCTGTGACAGGAGCGTGGCATTCCTTGCCTAGGCCTGCAAAGGGTCCAACCACTCCTATGGCTGCTGCCCTGGACCTGGCCGTGGTGGGGGTGCAGAGCTGAGCCCCCATATCCGGGCTGTGGTAGGACCTTAGCGGCTCGGACACGGTTGGGGAGCTGACAGCTGAGGTTCTGCACTCTGGTGGTCTGCTTTGGAATAGCTACTAGACAAACTGCAACTTCCACTCCAGCAAGCTGTTCCTCCTCTCGGAGACCGGACTTCTCCATAGGCAAATCGGGACTAAGGACAGTGCCTGTCTCACAGGGCACTGTGAGGGCTGAATACCGTAATGGAAGAGTTTAGGACAGAGTCTGGCTCCATACATGGCCAGAGTTACTAACATTGCAGAGAGGGCAGAGGAGAGGCGGGAGGTTGATCCCAGCACCTGCCCTCCAGATTGGAGCTTCCCTGCTCTGTGTGTGTGTGTGTGTGTGTGTGTGTGTGTGTGTGTGTGTGTGTGTGTGTGGTTATGTGTGTGTGTTTCTGTATGTCCATATGCCCCTGTGTGTCTGCGTGCTGACAGACAGCTGTATGCTTGTTTCCTCATGTGAGATACACATCCATTGATGTATGGATCTCTGTGTGTGATCATTTGCTCCTGTGGCGAAAGTGGCCTGCAAACCCTGGGAGTGGTCCGGGAGGCTGCTCAGCCAGACCTAAACAACCCCATCTCAGGGCTCTAGGCTTTCTCCTGAATATGTTTTCCTCCGCTTTCTTGTTCTTTTAACCCTTTCCTGTTTCCAGAGGAGCTCAAAGGCAGCCTGGTCTAGGCTCGCCTGGTTCTTTCTCCTTTCCTGCACTTTCCCCATACCTACCCACCCTAGCCCTTTCCCTCTCAAAGCCTCCGTTCCCAAGTGAGTCCCACTTAGTATTCTTCAGGTGTGAAACCACCCCACTGTCCTTACCCCACCGCTGACCACACCCATCCTGTGAGTCTGGAGGGAGACGGTCCAAGAGTTATCTTGGGCATTGTTCATGGCAAAGTCTAAGATGAACCTTGGGGCAAGGTACCTGAAGCCGCTGGCCAGTAAGCCAACTGACTATGTGGGCTGACACCTGACAGAGCAGGAGAGGACTGTAGGAGGGGAGTCATCTGAGGTGCGAGGCATCTAGGCCTCCATCATCCGAGTACTTACTGTGTACCAGGAGCTTGAAGAGCTGAGGGGGTCCTATAGCCACCATGAGGGGGAAACTGTTCTTGCTTCTGTTTCACATGAAGAAATGAGACCCAGCAGAGTTCAATAACCTGCTTGAAGTCACAGAGCCACAGGCTAGGACGAGAACTACACCTCGGGGCCCCAGACTCAGTGTCCTGTCTTCTCTGTTACAGGATGATGACACCCCTCCCTAGGTCAGTAGAGTTATGGAACTATAATGTCTTTAGTGCCCGCTGTAGTGTGTTCATGGCGGTCTGTCCTGGTTACTGTGCCACTTTCTGATGACCCGTCTTACAGATCAGGGAAGTAGATCCCAGATTCTCACAAAGATCTAGCGACCCCAGCAGGAGCTGCAGGAATGATCCACACAGGCTGCCTGGCTTTGTCCTTCATTTCCTAATCCAGTCGCGGCCCTCCGTTTCCCCTGGCCTGAGGCTGAAATTGTCACCAGCAGCTTGGGTGCGACACAACAGATAAACTGCTTTGCCCGCTTCCACCCTGCTTCTAACAAACCCAGAATAAGGACTCAAGAAAGCCGAAGGAGGTGGCGAGCCCCGGCATGGCTGCCACGGGCAGCTCAGTGGAACGCTAATCCTATGCCTCCGTCACTGACCACCGCAACAGAAGCAGGTCTGTTCTCTAAATGAGGACATTTCTTTGGGGGAAAGCTGGTCTTGCAGCTCACATCCTGCCCGCTGAGCAGAGCCTCAGTCAAGCTGATCCCCATGACTCCCAGGAGCAGCCCAGGGCAGGTCTGTTTGGCCTTGGCAGTGGAATAGCCGTGAGTATTCAGCAGGCCTCACAAGGCCACTGCAGGCCTGTTCGATGTGCTGAGTTCCACAGGCAGGAACTACGCCCCTGACCCTGGCCAGCTGCTTCCTCAGAGTTTGAAGAGGCTACCACCAGCACCAAAGAAACCTGGGTCTGCCTGCAGAAGGTGAATGGCTCCACCCAGCCAGCCTGCTTGAGGGAGCCATCCACATTCTGCAGGGGAAGCACCCTGCTAGAGGAGCAAGAACATTCTAGAAGTGGGTTGCTGCTCCATCACAGGGTATTAGGTCCAGCCAAAGGCAATGATTCCTTGGGTTAGAGGAGAGAAAGAAAATGGAAGGAGCTAGTTCGTGGTCACGCAACATCTTAGTGTAAGTAAATTTATAAGGAACTCAGCCTTCAGCTTCTTCCTCTACCTGCTGCCTCCTCAAGAAGGGGTCATGAACTCCTCCCTACCCAAGGATGCTCTCCACCATCGTGTGCCAAAGGTCAGTGCCCTGCGCTCGGTAAAGGATGTGACAAGAAAGGATGGTCCCAGAAGTTGCTGTTCTACAACAGAGCAGAATAAGGCTTTCCCAAGAGCTGGTGATAGGAAAGTGCCCAGTGAAGCCCACGTATGAGCAATGGCCAAGCTACAGCAGCCGCCACAGTGAACTCATGTAGGAGGGGTATGTCCTCGAGGATGCCATCTTAGACCAGCTAGCTCAGCCCAGAGAAGTGAAGAGGATGCTGTTAAGGCTCCCCCAAACCCCAGCAAGTCCCCCCAACACTCCCTACCTGGGGTAAGTCCTGGCTCAGCATTTAAATCACAGCCAAGTGGATTGAATGGCAGGAAAGGCGTGAGCCGTGGTGGCCTCGGGACAGCTCCACCCGACCCTCTCAGCAATTCAAAGGAAGGCTGAGGCCAGAGGAAGCCCTCGAAATGCCACTCAGGGGACATTCTTTTTCCCAAGACCCTGCCTTTGACCTTGGACACCAAACTCACATTAAGAGTGAGCTGGTCCCAGCCTGGTCTACAGAGTGAGTTTCAGGACAGCCAGGACTGTTACACAGAGAAACCCTGTCTCAAAAAACAAAACAAAACAAAACAAACAAACAACAACAACAAAAAAAGAATGAGCTGGTCTTTCCCCTTCTGCCCATGCTGGCCCTTGCTTTCATACACACACACACACACACACACACACACACACACACACACACACACACGAGGGAGCAACTGGACTTTCTCCTCTGAAATCATGGAATTGTAGTGCTGCTCATTTGTGGGACCAAAAGATGGTCTCCACAGCAGATCACATCTGGCTCTCAACAGCTGGAATGACACTCTTTTTATATGTGTAAGACAGGGTCTCATGTATCCCATACTGGCCTCAAGCAATATATATTGAAGGATGACCTCCACCTCCTGGCTACTGGGATTACAGGCACGCACCGCCATTCCCGGCTTATACAGGAATAAGGATCAAACCCGGGGCCTTATATGTGTAGACAAGCACTCTACTAACTGAGGTACCTACTCAGTCTGAGAACCAACACTCTTGAGAGCAGTTTCAATGCTATAAGCATAAAAAGGGCATGGCTCAAAAGGATGGGACCTAAAGGATTTTTTCCTGAGTCCTAATTTTCATTCATTTTAGAAGAGTAAATCTCATAGTTTGAGATGCTGTTTGTATGTTTTCCCCAGTATGAGTAAGACTAACACACACTCTTTGTTAAGACGCACGGCGGTGCTCAGGGCACTGTGACATGAGCTGCCAGTGGTATGCATGCTGCGCTTTGGAAGCACCGCCCTGGCCCGACCAGGTCACTGTACACAAGAAGACCGAGGCCAGGTGATAGGTGGGGCCCTGTGCAGCAAGGCCTGCTGATATAGGAAGCTAGGTCCCTGCGAGGCTCATTCTCCAGGGAGAAATGGCCTTGGATTCGGGTTACCTGGGCCTCAGAAATGATCCCACTGGCCAAAGAATGGAGAAGGGAGGCCCTGTCTTTCCCCAAGCCTATGTCTTCACCCCAGCCAATCCATACCGTCTGCCCGAGTCTGGACAGCCCATACCCCAGTCCTCCCAATGTCCATGGACAAGCCGGCTCCTGGTTGGTTTCCTGACCTTCCAGGGCTATGGGGACAATGCCAAGCTCCTAAAGGCTAGGGAACACTATGAAGAACAGGAAACAGATGGGAAAGGGGACTGCTGTCACCCTCCCTGTCTTCGGCTGTTTCATCTGGGAAATGGGAAGAGGCCCCACAAGTAAGAGAAGATGAAATGTGACTACAGGAAATGCAGAATAGAGGGCAGTGGGCAGAACGGAGCCCAGGAAAGTAAGGATGCCCACTGGGCCAGGAGGGAGGCCGTGTGAGCCCTGTGAGTCGACATACTCCAACTTGGAGACGGGCACACACCCATTCATGCATACACATGACACACACACAGAATCTTGACATCCTCTTGCACTCTGACGGACCCCAACACACACACACACACACACACACACACACACACACACACACACACACACACACTCTCTCTCTCTCTCTCTCTCTCTCTCTCTCTCTCTCTCTCTCTCTCTCTCTCTCTCTCTCTCTCGCCTTCCTGTATAGCCTTTCACCTACCCTGGAGCACACTGCAGGTCAGTCTACAATTTTTCTCTCCCAGTCCCAAGCCTCAGGCCAGGCGATGTCCTTGTCCCGCCGCCTGGGAGGCACATGTGGTTTCAGTTAGCAGCAGAGCGGGCATTTCCGTCCCAGACAGTGGGACCCTGCCAGGGCCCCAGCTCCATAGGAGCCCACAAAAAAGGGCCACCTCAGCTCCCACTCCCCACTGAACATCCCAGGGACCTTTCGCCTCTGGAGAACTCTGCAGTCCTTTCCCACTGTGACCGCCTCACCTGGAACTGGACTCTGCACACACTGGAGAAGAATCTGGCTGTGCCCAACCTCTGTCCACAGCAGCTCGCTGCCCACCGCCTACCCGCCTGCCTCCTCTCTCTGCTGCCTGTCGTCTCTAGCAGGCTGAACGGGATGGGAGGAGGGCAGGGTGTCAGGGGGCGGGCGGGAGGGAGGGGAGGGGGCGTGTGGAAATGAAACTTTAATAACAGAGCCCCTTTTGTTTCCGAGCATATGGGATATTTCATACATACTGAAGACATTAGCCGTCTATATTTTTAAGGGCTCAGGCGAAAGGATGAATAAATACAGCCCATGCTCTACTCAACAAACACACACATGCAGAGCGCTGACTTCTGGAGCATTTCAAACCCCAAAGAAACAGCCCCGGTGACACCAGACTCTTCAGAATAAACACGTTTCCAAGTCTTGGGGCTTGCCTGGCTCCCCCTCTCGGAGCCACCTGAAGCCTTGGGGCTCCGTTTCCCCTGCACCCCTGCACCATCCTTGCGTCTCCATACCTTGTACTCTATCGGGGGGGAGGTGAGTCCCGGGAATCCAGCCCCATCCTGTCCCCTTTCCCAGGACCCCCCCAGCCCCCAGCCAGATCTCAAATGTCAGAGTTCCAAAAGAACTTGGAAATCTCTGCTGTCCTCACTGTACAAACCGGAGCCAAGGCCCAGAAAGGGGCAGGGACTTGCCTGAGGTCACACAGCAAACACATCGGGATCCCGGGCCAAGGGGCAGTGCTGCTTCCTTCGACAGGCTGGATGCCCGATTTCCTCACCTCAGGGCTAAAGGTGGGGAGACCCCAGGACCTGGAGGCAGGGCCAGCGTGTGGACCGGGAGTGTGCCCGCCTCTTTTTCCCACTGGAACGCTGCTCTCTGAGCACTGGCCCCCGACACACACACCAATTCTGGGCACCCATCCAAGGGCACCGTCAGCCGCGCGAGGAACAGGGCCCGCCCCAGGAAATCCCCTTCAGGCCGGCAGATCCCAACAGGCCTGGAGGCTTCAGGTGCGAGAAAGTCTCCCTCTCCTCAAGCGCCTTCTCTCTGTCCTCCAGGAAGAGAAAAGGGCCCAGAGAGGGCCAGGCCTTGGAGGAGGTGAAGCAAGATGGTGGGCCAGGCCGGGAAATAGAAGCTTGACTTCTGGAGCCTGTGTTTGCCGCACGACTGTGCAATTGAACAGGACTTCAGCTCCCTTCAGGCAAGCCCTTGCCCGGTGCCACACAGGGATCCCACAGTGCTCAGTTGCCTCTATCCCTGTTAGAGCCCAGGCTCTTCTTATCAGCTGTCTACTCGTCCATTTAGCTAAGTAGTTTAGCGTAAGGCACGACACTAAGAGCCCATAATGAACACACATAATTATGAGGTCGTCTGAATCCTTCAGTGGGCTTCATCCATGGCCATGCCTCTGCAGGAGTCATACACACTCGGTGCAGAGAGGTCTCAGCCTCCAAGTACCGGCTCAGAGACCCTTCAAAGACATGCTTTGCAGTAGACTCCACCACTCATTTCTGTTGGCAATCACTCGGGCTCAGGAATTCTGCTCCTTCCCGGGGTCACACGGGTGGTCAGTGCAAGCCTGGGCCTCCAACCAGAGTCTCCTGACTTCAGACCCGGCTGCTGTGACTCTAACGTCACTCACTCGTCACTTATCCCCAGCTCTGGTCCTGAGACTGCAGAGACATCACCACAGAACTGAGAATCTCTTCTTTTAATAAAGTCTGTGCGGGCTTGTCCGCCTAAGGTGTCTGTGGGAAAATGACACCAGCCTAAGAACGGGAGATCTGACTTTTTAGCCTCCTCCTGCCATCAGTGACCTGCAAGAATCCCTCTAGGGACATTTTTTTCCCTCATGAACGAAGTAGACAGAACCATCTCACTGAGTGACAAAGATTATATGATAGAGGGTATGAGAAGGACTCTCACCTACATGGTGGTTTCCCTCTCTGGAATTTCACACTGTGCCTGGATCCTGACATTAAATTCTGTCTGGGTTCCAACAGGCCCTAACTGGTCTCTTTGCACCTGGGTGGTCCTCAGGGTAACCTTTGGCCATCACAGAGTCAGTCTACTGAAGGAGCCATTCTACCTTTACAACCCAGCAGTGAGCGGTCAGCAGTTCTCCTCGCCCCAGATGAATGGATGTACTTGAGGAGGTGTATTTGAGATGCCACCTCAGTTCCCTCCTTCTTTCCCACTCAGACCCTCCACCCCAAGCTGCTTGCCCCTTTGGTCTCCAGGATGCTCATCATCCCACTGTCCCTTCTACTCCGGTCCACAGCTCTCTGGTGAGAGGGGCCTGTGAGCTCTGGACACAGGCACAGAAAGAACCTGGTTGGGGTTCAGAGCCCTTCTTTGAAAGAGGCTTCCTGTGAGTTCTGGGGCTGTGCTGCTCTACATTAGGACATCTTCTAGGTGAGGAGCAATTGTCTTGATTACAGTCATTTCACACAATAATAATAATAATCCTGCCATGAGCAGAGCCCCGCCAGCTGGCACTGTGGGAAGTGTTTTGTGAGCACTGTCCCTTTCCTGGCAGTTTTTTTGAAGCCGGGACAAGGCTAAGCTTCAAGTCTAATGGCCCCAGCTTGTCCCTTTCAGGGCAGGTATACAAGCATGGCCACCAGCTTCAGCCTTGGCTCTTCACTGTTACCTCAACTGACTAGCTCCTCTGACATTCGAGCCCCTTGGGCAGGGAGCCGTGGCCTCAGACTTTTCTTTCTCTGGGCAGCAGAACTGAGCATGGGACTTTGATCTGAACTGGCATCATGAGAACATGCCTCGCTCTCCACTTGACTGATGTTGAGTAGGTCCTCAGGGGCAGGGCAGAGTGCAGTTAGTGTGGCCCATGTGGAACCTGTAATAAGCCTGCGGCCTATCTCACCCAGAGGCCTGTGATCTTCACAGGCGTGATGCCGCTGCTGATGAGCATGAGTGATCTTACCTGCTGTTTCTAATCCAAGCCTGTTCATCTTCCCTTAGGCAACCTGGTGGTCCCTCACTAGGAGGTCGTGACAGTGATGACAAACTTAATGGAGCCCCTAATTTGCATGGTGCACTGTGCCCAGAACGCCTGAGCTCAGATCTTGTTGGATGATGTGTCGGTAGAGGTGGAGAAAGAGGCGGGGGTGGGGTGGGGTGGGAAGGTAGGATGGCCAGGAAAGTAGCCTTGGGCCATAGGCTCTGCACAAGGGTCTCCAGTGGAGAGTTTGAGCAACAGGAAGCTCCAGAGCCCGCTGATCCCACTAAACTTGGCAAAATCCACTGGAAGACAGTAGGAATTATCTTGATTCCCTAAAGAAGGATCCTAAGACACAGCCCAATGTCCTTAAATCCTCACTGTCACAAGCTTTGCAAACACCAGCTTAACCATCAAGGTCCCCTAGCAGGGTTCAGGATGTGAACAGAGACAAGGAGAATCCCATTTGCGCTGATTTGTGGGCATGATCCATGAACCAACTTCCACTTCCCTCTGGCTTCTACACCCTTACCTGGTTTGGGGATGGGGTACCTGAGCCAGGGCAGAAAGTAGGAGCCTTACTGGGTCTTTGTTGTTTGCTCAGTAGGACACTGCTCTCCAGACCTGATCTCCCCCAGAGACCTCAAGAAAGCACTAGAGCAGTGAGAGGAGCCAGGAGCCTTCACCCCTGCCGAACAGCCTGCACCAGGCCCCCTCCGACACATGAGCTGTCCTGATCACATCGCAGCCATGGAGTTGCTTTGGGGGTAAATTCCATCCAGATGTGTGGAGGGTGGGGTGACTTCCTGAGCAGAGCGGGGTGGTGTACTGATATGTGGAGGCCACGCAGCCCGCTTGCCAGTGCCCAGGAAGCCCAAGGTAGCGCATTGTTTTCTGCAAAAATCAAGGGAGGGATTTCAAGGCCAGGTTCTCTGTGTCTAACACTGGTGGGCAAAGGAAACCGGGGCCTAGAGAGGTAAGGGACTGATCCAGGTGACGGGTGGATTTGGTGGGTCAGGACCCCAGATCTCTCTGGCAGGAACTCTTATGTCTGGGGAGTTTTAGATGGAAGCTGGCTGGATAGCCTCCTCCCCCCAAAGTCCCCAAGGAGCCTTGGATTAGGAGGGCAGGAGTGGGGGTCAGGAAGTGGAGACTCTGTGGTTAGGGGAGCTCTAATCACCTCCAGCTTGAACCTCCAAACCAGAGAATACTCTGCATTCCGTTCGCAAGGGTTACGGGGATCGGGGATCGCGTGAAGGAGAAGGCTGCAGGGGCAAGGCTGTAAATGGCATACCCTCTCCCTTTATCCACGGCTGTGGGTAGTTAGGGGGAGCCTGTGGCCTAGCCCTTTCTTCAGGGGGGACTCGGGGACTCTATGTGTCTCTCCTTTGACTTCCTCTGGGCCACATACCTTCCTGACTCCTTTGGGCTGACTTACTGGAAGTCAGGAAGAAGCCAGTCAGCTGGGGGGGGGGGGGGGGCATGAGAACTTGGAGAGAATGAAAGGAAACAAGGGGGAGTGGGTAAGGGGGGTCGAGAAGGGAATTTTTTGCCTCATGCCTCATGTTTTGGCTGCCTTAGTGTGAACATGTCTAGGCGCCTTATCGTGAAGGCCGGCACAGTCTGCACAAGAAAGAAAATAGTGTCTGCAGCAGGGAAAAAATACATCTTGATTAAACATCCCTTTGGAATGGCACTGGGGGTCTCTTATCAGCAGGCAGCTGGGCCCCACATACCTCTGTCTGCCTGCTTGTCCCAAGGCTCTCACCCTCACACTGCCCCACCCCCCACCCCCATCCCCTACATCACGCCTCCCCAACAAGCAGCCTGCGTAGAAACTGTCAGCAGAGACTCACCTTCTCCCTGCCACTGTCCTTGACGCTGAATGACCCAGGCCAAATTCTTTCCCCTGTCTGGGTCTCAGTTTTTCTTCATTAAAAGTCAGGAAGGGAGGGATGGAGCAGATGGTGTCTAGAGACCTTTCCAGCATTAACACTTTGTGATTCTGACATTTTTGTAGTTTGTCATTCTGTGTGTTTTTGAAGCTTTCCAGCCTCCACCCCAATCCTGACGGACTAAATGTCTACAGTCTAAAACTTTCAAGTCCCTATCTCTCCCATGAGACCCTTGAAGCACTTACTTAAGCTCTGCTGAAGGCTCTGCGCCCTGAGCTGGTGTGACTCACCAGAGGGTCCTTCTCAGCTCCTGTGAGAAACCCTGCAGCAGCAAAGGGCCAGCAACATCTTTTAGGCACAAGTATTTTTTTTCCCTCAAGATAGACTTTCCATGAGAATCCATACAGGCAATTGAAACACAGCGCCTACTCTGCCTATCGCTCCTCAGTACATTCTGTCTTCTAGGCCCCAGCTCTCCTCTATAACCTCCAGGGACCCACTGATGTCCCTTGAAGACTTCAGATGCAGTGGACAGAGATGAGGCCAGAAGGCATCTACAAAGTGGATAGTGCCTTTTTCTCTGAGCTGTGATGTTATCACCCAAGGGCTGAGCTCACCAGGCTCCCCTCCCCCAAGTTGCTGGGGGATCCGCAGGAAAAATCTCTAGGGACGTACTTAGGCTGATAGCAATGAACTTCAAACTCCACATTGCTGGAAGAGAGGCCTGTGAATGTACCTAACACAATGCAATGATAAATGTGTGAGACATGGATAAGCTAATTACCCTGTCTGATCATATCCACCCACTGAAATATTGTCCTTTACCTTATAAATACGTGTAATTATTGTGTCAATTAAAGGGGGAAAATAGAAAGTACTCTGCAATCCTGAGAGCACAATGGTGGTGTTTATGGAGAGCCTGGAGTCTGTAAATATGAGACTAAGAAAGCTTTCTGCTGGCCATTTGTCAAATTCTTCCTCATATAATTAGGAAAACTCGGGCTGGAGGTGAGGGCGGGGCACTTGGCAAAGGTCAACAGCAGAAGCAGGGTCAGGGCAAGAGCCATCTGTCAGAAAAGCCTATCCACGGGTCGGGAGGGGCTGGCCAGCATTTAGGGAGTCCACACAACTTAGAGGTTCATTACGACCCTCTTGAGATACTTAGAGGCTCTCGGCTCCCCTTGCCCAGGCTCCTGGCCCTGAGACACAGGAATGAGGAGAAAGCCCCTTTATGTGGCAGCGAGGCCCAGCTCTGAGCCTTGATAAACACCTTTCTGTCCTCGCTGCCCCAGCCTGGCCAGCCAACCGTCTGCTGCAGGCCACAAGTCTCAGCCTGTGCACAGGACTCTACAGAGCGCCTGTGTCTTCCAGCTGTCTGAGTGGCTCGTGTGTGAGGGTGCCCAGGATGGCAGAAGGCAAGGCTAGAAGCAGCAAAGGCAGAGTCTGCTTTGCCTCTGACTTGAGTAACAACTCCCCGCCCTGCCAATGCTGGAGCGCCCTCCCCTTCACTCTCCCCTCTTTTCCCCTCCCCTCTCCTCCTGGCACCCATTTCGCCCCCAGTCACCATTCACTGGCCACCCTGCCTGTTTTCTCTCTGAACTCAGACACTGCCTAGGATGGTTTCCCATCCCTGAACTCCAAGCAGTACTAACTAGTTAGAACTGACCTGTTCAGAAAGATCAGCCAGGACACTCAGAGAACGTTAAAAAAAAAAAAAAAAAAAAAAAAGATGCAGAAAAGTGAGAAACCAGGGACTGAGCAACCACAGAACCCAGGACTCCATGGCTCTGCCTGCAACTGCCACAGCCTGTACATCACAAGATAGTCTGCTCCCTCCCTGGCATGGCCTCTTCTAGAAGCACATCAACCTCTTCTTGCTCCCCACATCACATGCTGCAGGGCTGCTCCAGGCCATGCCCCAGACCCCATCCCAAAACCGAATCATAAAGATGGTTGGTACTGGGGCTGAATGAGTACAGTGCTCAGTGAGTCTACAGTAAATGACTTCTACGTAGTCCAAGAAGAACTTTCACACAGTGAAGATGCCCCACTCGAAGAGGAACCTCCAAAGAGGATGAGCTCCATGGCTGAAGACAAGACCCCAACCCCAAAGGGGTGCACAAGGCAGGGTGGAGATGTTCAAAGAAACAGCCTCAAAGGTCTTTTCTATCTTGGGAGGCTCTGTGTGGGGCAAATATTTAACACTCAAGCTTTGGAACCGAACACTCAGACACAAGCCCTGTGTCCTCTGAAAGCTGGGTCAAGCCGTCTTCCCTGAGGCTGTCCTCTGTCCACAGGCCAGCCCACCTCCAGAGCCAGCCCCAGTGTCGCCTGGTCCCCCACATGCCTTTCAGAAACTCCCCCAGCTGGAATGCTCTTTCCTACCTTCAAATCCTCACAGCTGCATGCAGTGGTCTAACGCAACCTTGAATCAGAACAGGCTTTCTCAAAACTGTTTTTGATGACATAAAAACCTCCACATGGAAACATCTAACTTCTCAGCCGTGAGAAAGTTGTTCCTTTAAACACTTTATTATTGGGGCTAGAGAGATGGCTCAGGGATTTAGTGCACGTGTTGCTCTTCCAGAGGACCCTGGTTTGATTCCCACATGGTGGTTCACAACCATCTATAACTCCAGTTCCAGGAGATCCAACACCTCCTCTGGCTTCTAAAGGCACCAGGCACACATATGGCACACATACACATATGCAAGCAGAACACTCATACATAAAATAAATAAATCTAAAAGATAATTTTTAAAACTTTATTGCATTCACTGAGGGTGGAGCTGCCAGACTTAGCAAGTAAAAATGCAGCTGCCCCATTAAGTCTGAAATGAGACAATTTTTTTTCAGTGTGAGTATGATCATACATTATCTGAATTGTACTTATACAATAAAATTATTTGTTATTGGGCTTGGAGTATAGTTCCGTGGTAGAATGGCTGGCCTAGAAGGCAAGAAGCCCAGGTAAAGTTTGATCTCCAACACCACCAACAATGAAAAATGAGTCATTGTCCCTTAATGATGGGATCTTGTCTCCAGCAACGGAGCTCACCATCTCTGGGGGCTTCTCTGTGCCTGATTAATAAAAATTCATCATGTTCTAGTATTCAAGTTTAACTACATAGCTTGCGTTTTACCTGGCAGGTATAATGGAGAGGATTCTCGGTCTTTAACAGTCCTCATATATGTGGATCTCCTTCTTTTCAACCAGAGAGGAGGGAATCTCGGGCACTGAGTAACATTCAACAGCATTGTTCCGTTTTTATTATATCTTACCTGTGTAATTGCCAGGTACTGGGAGCCTAGAGCATTCCATTTACAGCAGCAATAGAATGTTTCTTTTGAAATAAGTGTATTCGAGGTGTTTCAAGTGACTCAATATAAAGGAAAATGTTACATAAGTAACGTCACAGGCTAAGCAAGGATAAAGCAAAGCCGAATGATGACGAAGCCCAGGAGACCAAGGCTTCTGTAGAGGTGCGTCTCTGGGAGACAGGGACCCTGGTCTTCTGGCTCCAGTGAACATTCAGGCTACAGGTCTGGGAGGCCTGCAGGAAGTGCCAGAGCCTGCCTGCACTTTATGATTGCAGGGGCGAGGTCCTAGCCTCCTCTCTATCACCAAGTCCCTGGAGCCCCTTCATACAAAACAGCCCTCCCTGGCCAGCTTGACTTCAGAGACTGTTTTTGGAGGAGGCAGCCGCCAGGCACTTCTCACAGTGTTTCCAAGTCAAATCCAAGCCTTTTCAGCTTTGCCAGGAACCACCCCACCCCACCCCCTTTCTACTCCGGCTGCCTCTAAGAGTCAGGGCTGCAGGCTTCCAGATGCTGCCCCCACCTACCAGGCCCCTTCCGGCCCAGACAGAGCCTCCCCCCACCCAACCCCTGCCTGGCACCTTCTCCTTCTCCTTTCCCACCCCCTCCAAGCCTGGGGCTCCGAGCAGAGAGCTGTGGAATTAGAGGCAGGAGGTTAGGAGGAGGGCCAGAGAAGGAGTTAATTCTCCTTTTGCACCAAAGGCCCCAGGGAGTCCTCAGACCATGCCAGTGGGGAGACAGTTAGGTAGCTTTTTCTCAGAACCCCTTCGCCATCATCAATGGTCACAAGCTGCTCTGTTTGAGTCTCCTCACACACCAGACACTTGCGAAGTACATCCCATGATCTTCCTATTTCTCCATGACAGAAATGCTCAAGGTGGGGATTGCCGTTCTCTTTAAAAAAATAAAAAATAAAAAAGTCTGAGACTGACCTAGTGTGTTAATTATTTTCCCTAGGCCATCTAGCTATATACAAGGGACAGAACTCGGGGTTTGGACCTAGGTAGGGTGACTGTCTCGACACCCACAGATAACCACCACCCTCAAGCTACAGGGCATCAGTGCTCAGAGTTCCAGGAAGTGATGTAAGGAAATGGAGAGATTGAAGGTAATAAAAGCTGCCAGGCTCATATGATACTGGCAATTTCATGTTCTTCCCGTTCACACCGGGACCTAGGACATCCCCTTGCCTTTACTGGGCTCTACTTCCCATGCTAGGCTCTATCATAGGGCCTCTCAACTCAGCCAGGAACCCACAGTTTCCCCACAGGAGTGGATCCTGGAGAAGACATGGGGGGAAAGGGCTGGGGACCATCTCGAGCTGCGTACCCCTCTTGATCCTCAACAAGATGCGTCTCCCCCAGGCGGAGGCAGGCTCGGCCCAGACATCAAAGGGCCTGTGCGGCTGGTGCTTTGAAGAGAGCCTTGAAGAGTAATAGGAAACATGAGGATGACACTGTGACCCAGCCCAAAGCGCAAGACTTGGAAAAATGAAAAGAAGGAACTGCTGGCAGCCCTCCGTGTGGGCTTTGGCTGAACTCAGCCCCTCGCAGCTGCTGGCAGTCTGTCCTCTCCCCCTGGATGATGTGGGTCCTTGCATAGCCCAGGGGCGGGGACTTCTCCAAGCCGCAGAGGAACTCTATCCACTGGACTCCTCTCTTGCTGCCGCAGAAAGCATTACAGACAGCAACAGAGCTCAGGACTTGGAAAGGGTTAATGGGGACTCAGAATAAACTCACTGGAAGATCCTTTAGCCCATTGAGACTTTGGGGCTCAGAACTTAACACGCCCTGCCAAAGGTATTAGCAGTAATTAACTAGCCCATGCAGGTGACAGTCTGCTGGTGTCTACTGAAGTCCATGCACGCCCCTCCTGGTCTGCAATAGCAGTTCTAGGAAGTTATCCGGCATATGGACGGAGCCATATGCTCCAAGATGGTTGCACCAGCGGGTATCCATTGCAGGACCATTTGTGGAAGGAAGCGGAAGACCAAAAATATTACCAATTCACTTGCACAATGCCTGTGCTAGGCAAGCACCGTACCACTGAGCTCCACCCCTCCACTTTGCAGGCAGTAGCCTATTATACACACCATTTTGCCTAACGTGTGCTTTAACGATTATTTCTAACCGGCACCTACAATCCCTGTTTTACCTTCATACACTCAGCTGTATCATCGGGTTTATTTTCCTTCTACAGTGGTTATGCAATACGAATTTGTTAATGTCAGAAGCACATGAAAGCTTTTTATAGAAACATCATTCTCTCCTTTGTGGAGGATAAAGTCCAGAGGTCAGCTTGGCTTTATGGCCTTGCGAGCACCACCCTACCTCTCCTTCTCTCCCTGCCTGCACCCCGGTCCAGCATAGCTGTCATGTGGCTCCTCAGTCCCAACATGGTCAGCAGAAAATCCCCTCTTTCCAGCCAGACTCCACAGTCTTCTGTGTTTGGAGTCAGAAACATTTTTTGTTTTCTTTTTCTTTTTCTTTCTTTCTTTCTTTTTTTTTTTTTTTTTTTTTTTGTGACAGGGTTTCTCTGTGCAACAGCCCTAGCTGTCCTGGATCTCCCTCTGTAGACCAGGCTGGCCTCGAACTCACAGAGATCCTCCTGCCTCTGTCTCCTGAGTGCTAGGATTAAAGGCGTTGCGCCACCACACCGCACTTAGAAACATCTTAAGGCCTACTTGTTTGCACAGCCACCACAGAGACCCCTTCCTTACCTACACTCCAGCCTTTTCCCGACCCTGGCTGGGAGAGGCATCCCAGGGGTGGAGGGCTGCAGGAGTCCGGGGCACTGAGCATGTTCTAAGTATGGCACGTGGAGCCAGAAACTCACTAAGGGGCCTTTCACAACGTAGCATCTGGGATGTTCCTAAGATGGAGATACAGGAGGTGGCCAGGCTGGCTCCAGAGAGAGATTACGGCTGGTCCTCTCACCCTAGACCTCACCCCACCCCAGGGTTTGGATCCACCTTGTTAGCTCCCTGAGTCCTTGTGAAAGAAGTGGGAAAGGGTCACTGGAACAAGTCTTAACATACCCAACAAGGTAGGACTTCTCAAGAAGCAAAGGAAATGCTAGATTTGGGCCCCGGTAGAGTTCCAACATTTTCTTTCAAAGGAAAAGTAGAATCCCAGTGGAATTTCCCCGGTCACCCAGAAACTCAGAAGAGACCGGCTGAGACTAGAACTTTGACCCTGTTCTCGGAGGCCTTTTTGCAGGTGGTGAGGAAGCAGCAGGGCTCACCTAATCTGCTGTGTGAGCTCGGGCTAACCTACTCTACGTCTCAGAGCATATGGGAGTTGAGGTCCATAAATGTCCCTTCTGATACCGATGCTGACCTGTGCTTTACTTCAGCAGTTCCGTAAAGAAACATCTGATTCTCGCAGTTTAGAATTTCATGCTTAGTAGTGGCTACGCATCTAATGTCCTTGAGCTCCTCTCTCATAACTCCCTGCTACCTTCCCGTTTCCCCACCCACCTTTCCAGCATCCATTGTGTGTGTGTGTCCATCTTTTTACTTAACCAGCCACCATCCTCCCACACATTCATCTTCCCACTCACTCACTCACTCACTCACTCATCCATCATCTACCCACATCCATCTACGCATCAACCAGGCCTTTGTTTGTCAAGTATTTCTTGGGTTCTTATCATACTCCAAAGCCTGAGGATACTCTGGGGCACACAAAAGACACATCCATCTTCCCAGAACTTTTAACCACAAGGGACGCAAAATCGATCTAAGCATACCACAGCTCGGGGTCTCGTTAGAAACTGAGGTAGAAGAAGCCCAAGTGGTAGAAGGACTGTTGAGGAGGTGGCCGGTGTCTATGAAGAAGGAGAACAGGTATGGCGGAAGGCTTGTCAGAGCAGGCAGTCATGGGTTGGACACTAAGGAAGAGGACCAGGATGCTTTCTGCCTGAATTATCTACCGATTCTGGGGGCTTAAGAGAGCACATCACAGTACTGGACTCTCAGGCTCCACCCTCCGAAGACAATTGGTAACAATGGGGTTTCCCTCCTCCCGTACCATCTTCCAGTCCACAGTCCCCTCAGCCCACCATAGCCAAGGGCAATCTCGCCTAAACTCACCTCTGCAGGCCCGGAGCACTGGCCAGCAGCCATCACGTAGGCCAAGGACCGTGATGCTGACGCGCGTGCCGAGGACCTTCAGAGTGGTAGAGCCACGGAGGCTCTCGTGGCTCCTCCTTCCATGTGGGCTGGTTTATGATGCTAAAGAGACCTTTGCCCAGCTTAGAGTCTCTGAAGCCACTAGCAGAGTCTAATGAGCTCCCAGACCTGGGGACATAGAATCAGACTGACTTGCTGGAACCTCTTTTGAAAAGAAAGGGATTTGGGGATGCACAGGTCCTTGGATGGTACCAGAATTCCCCAGGCTTTTTTTTTTTTTTTTTTTTTTTTGCCTCTCTACATCTGCCTCAAACAAGGTCCACCATCCAGAATGCTCCCCTCTCCTCCCATCCTCTTCAAGTCCTACTCACTCCTAGCTACTTGCCAAAGCCCTCCTCAAACAAGGCAGACCAGCCTAGAGGGAGAGTTTGGGTTTGGTAGCACAGATTCAAGTCTCAGTGGCCGACTGTGACCCTTCTGTGGCTACAAAATAGCAGAAGAGAATAACTGTGTCACACCAGCTTGTTGGGTTATTGGGGTGATAATCGAGAGAATTCGTAGAGAGTGCCTGAGGCTTCGGAGCCTTGGCCAATGTCAGGGCTGCTTTGAACTCAGTCTCCAATGTCTCAGCCTTGGAACTAGAGGGCAGCATATGCCACCTTGGGTCACTGGTTCTCCTGCTGAGCTCCCAGACAGAATACTGACCGGGGCAGAGGGAACTTTCACTGTTTTGTCTGGCTCTGTCCCTCGGTCCTTGTGTGACCTTGAACAAACCCCTTCTTTCTGCACCTCCTATGATTGGATGAGCTAGTGGGTTCCTGGGTCCAGGAGACTGGGTTCCCATCCTCTCCATAGCCCAGTGCCAACCCTAGTGCCAGGCACACAGAAGACAGGTCCTTGAGGTTGGCTTGAGAGGGCAGAGGAGGACAGGGGGCGAGTCAGGAAGAGAAAAGACTCAGCAGCCTGTGGCAGCAGCCTCTGCCTCCTTCCAGTTAAACTCAGAGCTGGGAAATAAATAAATAAATAAGCTCTGTGTCTACACAAGAAGCTAAGAAGGTGGTTTATAGCCTGGATTTACTGCGTCTCCAGCTGCCTGGATGTGGATAAGCCAGTTCTGTTCAGCTGTGTACCAAGGGCCGGGTGAGGCATGAGGGGCGGTGTGTGGCTGAGCACGCAGCCTGAACTGAATAGGAAGGAGGCAAGTAAGGAGACCAAGGGGGCAGGGTGTGTCTGAGTGGACGAGAGGTGGTGTGTATGTAGGGTGGGGCTCCCTCGTTCCATACTTCTGTGACCTCAGCCCAGCCAGTTCACCCGCTTTGTGCGGTAGAGCTCACAATGGGAGCGGCAAACAAAGCCTCGTCGGAAAGGTCCGGCACTCAGCAAGTGCACAATACACCGAGGAATGTGCCACTCAAAGTGTGGTTCCTATTGTGCTGTCTGAGTGTGGTGACGTGTGCAATGAGGCAAGGCGAGTGCATGTGCGTGCGTATACGTGGGGCAGAGAAGCTGCTGACAAGGGCTGATTTGTGTGCAGATAAAGGAGAGTGTGTGCAGGCAAACGTCATCACGAAGGAACTGGCTCTGCACAGTTCTCAGGATTCTTGAGTTCCGAGGAGCTTTGAACCATCAATCTCCCTGTCCGAGTCCCACCTCCAACCTCCTCCCAGTGGCACAGCTCACGCTGCTTTGTCCTACATCCGTCTCCCCAAAGAGGGGCATCAAGTCTTCCTCAGTCACCCACTCCCTAGGCTAAGCTGGGTTGCGCTTACCTTGGCCAGGGCTTCCTGGGTCTATGGCAGAAAGCTGGCCTGCCCCTGCATAAGCCTGTGCCTAGGGTAAGTTATTCATGATATGAACACTTTTGCCTTGTGCCTGCCGCAATCCCTAAGTGCTTGCAGAGTCCCTGCAGACCAGGCCAGACTGTCAAGGAACCCCTGTCATTCAGGTTGTGTGAACAGAACAGTGACCCGGGCGCCCCAGCTCCCCAAAGGGAAAGCATAAACCGAAATGACTCATAGTGTCTCCAGTCCTCAGGACTTCCCCACCCTGTGGGCTCCTCTAGAACCGTGGGAGGCATGTGTTTCTGGGCCCCCAGGTGGGTTTTTGCCACCTCAGCCACCAGCCACCCTCCTCCAGAGGTGCCGCTGGGACATGGTGGGCATTGAATGAAGCAGCCGCTGAGCTGAGGATGGAGGTCTGCACACATGAGCTCGGCTGGTTTGGTGTGGCAGTTTTGCTTTGTGGGATCTATCCTACGGAAGCAATGCAGGTCTGTGCAAAGGCGCATGCTCAGAATCAGTGCCTCCCGTCTACACCTGGAGTTATCACATATGGCTGAGGATGTAGGTCAGTAGTAATATGCCTAGCATTTTTGAGGACTTAGGTTCAACTTCCAGTAAACCCAACTAAAAGCAAAATTCAGGGCTGGGGATGTGACTTAGTAGGTAGAGTGATTGTCTAGAATTTTCAGAGTCCTCAGCACCACAGAAGCCAGATGTAATGCCTCATATCTGTAACCCCAGCATTTGAGAGACAGGAAAATCAGGAGTTCAAGGTCATCCTTGGCTACCTAGTAAGTTCAAGGTCAACTGAACTATATGACTCTGTCTCAAAACAAACAAACAAACAAAAAAAAAAAGCAAAAGCAAAAGCAAAACCAAAACAATAACAAAATGCCCTGCGTAGCATAATTTACTGCCAGCAGGAGAGTACAAATTCTTTTCCTTTTTTTTTCTTTTCTTTTTTTGCTCTCTCTCTCTCTCTCTCTCTCTCTCTCTCTCTCTCTCTCTCTCTCTGTGTGTCTCTCTGTCTCTCTCCATGTCTGTCTGCCTCTGTCTCTCTCTCCATGTCTATCTGTTTTTCTCTGTCTCTATGTCTATCCATCTGTCTGTCTCTGTGTGTCTCTCTGTGTGTGTATCTGTGTGTCTGTGTATATACACATATGCTTTTTTCTAGTTATTGTTTGTTCAATACTAAAACCACAGAAAAGACCAGAGATGGATCTTGGTGCTTAAGATGAGATTATGGAGCCATACACTCTGGTCTCCCATGGTACCGCTGAACATTCTGGAATCTGCCTTTAGATTTATACTCCAACTAACAAATCCAGGGGCCTCAGCTGGGTCAGCCCATTCCCAAAAGTCTCAGGCCCTGATCATAGTTTCCCCTGTGGCTCCGGCCAGAACAACTCAAGAGTTTGGGGCAGTCAGATTCTCTCTGGTGCTGAGAACTCTTTCCTGGGCAGCTATGCGCCTTGACCAGGACAGGGTGAGTAAGGACTACCCTCCCCGGGGTGACGTGGCAACTGACCAAAACCAGCCACAGAACCAAAGCTCCCTCAGCTCAGAAAAGAGAGAAACCCAACATCTGGGCAGCTGCCCTTGGGCTCACTGTTGGCCTGCCCTGCCCCCACCTTAGTTCCCCAGAGGCTGGGAGCATCTGGCTGCTGGCCTTGCTCCAGGAGGGGTGAGCAAGGGGCTTCCTTCCACCAGGCCCGGAGGCTGCTGCGGTGTAAGACACATCAATCAAAGGCTGCAGCGCTAGCTGGTGCTGGGAGAGAAGCCGACTCCTTTCCCACCCCCTTCCTAGACATTCCTGTGTAATGGACTCTCCTTTCCTGTTCATTTATTATCAGCCCACAGAGCTCTGCCAAGCCCAGTCTGCAGACTCAAGCTCTATCAGGCCTGCCTTCCCCCTGGGGAGCTGGAAGAGCATCGGACCCTAACGCTCACTTGTATGTCCTGACCAGGCTTCCCTACCCTACCCACAGATCTGCCCCAGGGGCCAGCTCTGTTAAACAGTTTACATAGGCATCTTGCAGGTCGCTGCTCATGAACTGAGTGTCCTCTCGCTGCCTGTGTGTTAACAGATGAGAAACTCAGCTTAGAGGCACTAGGTCACTGGTTTGGGAAGTACTGTCATTTTAACTGGGGTAATGTGTCTTCCAGCCCATGCACAGATGGTATTTTCCACCTACATATAGGTATTTCTTTCCAAAGCTTTATAGCTTTATAAGTTTTGAGCTTCTTCTGTTACGTTACGTCTATGTACTTTGTTCTTCTTTAATTTCACTGTGACTAATTGTTTTCTTAATCTTGGATTGTTCTTTGTGACCATGCAGAAACTACAACTCATTTTCTATGTTCATCTTGTATCATATTAAACTTATCTTTTTTGTTTGTTTTTGGTTTTTCAAGACAGAGTTACTCTGTGTAGCCCTGGCTATCCTGGACCTCGCTTTGTAGACCAGGCTGGCTTTGAACTCAGAGATCTACCTGCCTCTGCCTCCCAAATGCTGAGATTAAAGGTGTGCGTGCCACCACTGTTCAGCTTAAAACTTATTCTTTATAAGATTTATTTGTTTATGAGAGGGACAGACAGACAGACAGACTGTGGGTACATGTGGGTACAGACTGTGGGTGCCATGACGTGTGTACAGGGATCAGAGGACAACTTTTGAGGCATGGGTTCTCTCTTCCCACCTTGTTTTTGACATGGGGTCTTTGGCTTCCACCACCGCACTGTGCATTTGCACTTTGGTCCATTTTCCTGTATCTGTCACCCACTCACCATGGGAGGGCTGTGATTTCGGACTCAAGCCTCAGCATCCAGCCTTTTCATGTGGGTTCCAGGGATCCACCTCAGGTCATCGGTCTGCATGCTCAGCATCTCACCTGCTGAGCCCCCTTAGCACTCTTGTTGAACTCAACAGTTCCAGTCATTGTTCAGCGGCGGCCTTAGGACTTTCTGCAGATAAGATCAGGTCAGACTAGGGATGCAGCTCAGTGGCTGAGCACTTGCTTAGCATGTACAAAATCCTGGGTTCAATCCTCAGCACTTCATAGACAGTCTAAAGCATACACTTTTTGTATAAAGGTAGAGCCTTGAGCCAGGTGGTGGTAGCACATGCCTTTAATCCCAGCACTTGGGAGGCAGAGCCAGGTGGATCTCTGTGAGTTCGAGGCCAGCCTGGTCTACAGAGCAAGATCCAGGACAGCCACCAAAACTACACAGAGAAACCCTGTGTCAAAAAACAAAACAAAAAAAAGTAGAGCCCTTTCCATCTGATGCTTTTTTTTTTTTCTCCTTGCTTAGTCGCCCTGAGTAGAATCACCTCTGGGATGTGATGGGTAGAAGGGTTAAGAGTGGACATCTTCGTCCCCGCCCTTTGCTTCCTGCCCTACATCTTTCCCCTTGCTTTCTTATGCTTCCGATCTTTCTCCCCTGACCCTGCCCACCCAGGACGAGGGAAGGTGTTAGAAGAGAGGAGTATGTTAGAAGAAACGCTGAATGCTGATGCTTGCCTGTAATCCAAACACTTAGGAGACAGAGGCAGGAGGATTCCCACAAGTTTTAAGCCAGCCAGATCTCCACAGGGAATTCCAAGCCACCTGGGGCTACAGAGTAAGACTTTCAAACAAACAAACCATCAGGACTAGCGAGATGGTCCAGTCTGTGAAGTGCTGGCCTTATAACCACAAAGAAGTGAGTTGGATCCCCAGAGCCCATGGAAGAGCCAGGTGTGGTGGTACCTGGATCCCCAGAG
>CABHPQ010002393.1:0-10573 GCA_902168405.1 Peromyscus aztecus | reverse complement strand
CCATGGAAGAGCCAGGTGTGGTGGTATCTGGATCCCCAGAGCCCATGGAAGAGCCAGGTGTGGTGGTATCTGGATCCTCAGAGCCCATGGAGAAGCCAGGTGTGGTGGTACCTGCTTCTTATCCCAGCAATGGTGAGATGGGAGATGGAGACAGGCAGATCCTCGGAGTCCACTGGTCAGATCCTTGTACTGTTTGGAGAGGACCTGTTTCTGTTCCCAGCACCCATATGGTGGCACACAACCATCTGTAATTCCAGTTCCAGGGGCCCTCTTCTGGCCCCTGGGAGCACCAGGCACGCATACACTACATATCTACACATGCAGGCAAACACTCACACATACAGAATAAAAACAAAGAATTTTCTGAAACATTAAAAATTAGTTTTAAGACGCTCATAACATAGAAAGTGGAGGCCTAGGAAGAAAAACACAATGATTGATATCTGTCACATACCTACTCTCCTGTACTGAGAATATAAAGATGAACCAGATATGCAAAAGTCAAAGCTGTGGGCTGGAGAGACGGCTCAGCAGTTAAAAGTGCAGAGGACCCAAGTTCAATTCAGTTCAGTTCCCAGTGCCTACATCAGGTGGCTCACGACTGTCTGTGACTCCTCCATCTCAGTTTTCTCTGGTCTGCTTGGCTGCTCGCACTAATGGGCAAGTACCCAAACACAGATGGATTCACATACATACATGTAATTAAAATAAAAACCAAGGGCTGGAAAGATGGCTCAGGGGTTAAGAGCACTGGCTGCTCTTCCAGAGGACCTGGGTTCAATTCCCAGCACCCACATGGTAGCTCACAACTGTCTGTAATTCCAGTGCCAGGGGACCCAACACCCATGGCAAAACACCAATGTGCATAAAATAAAAATAAATAGATTTTTTAAAAATAGAAAAAATAAAAATAAAAAAATAAAAACCAAATCTTTCAAAAAGAGTCAAAGCTGGAATTCACACTGAGATCAAAGCTCAAGCAGACCCACATTCAATCTTTCCTTTTTTTATTACCACTACCAGGGCTTAAACCTAGGATCCTGTACACACTGGTCAAGCGCTCTACCACTGAGTTACATCCTTCAATGGCTCAAACTTCATCTTGTAAAGAGGGAAAATCTAGACTGAACCCATCATGCCACTCAAAATCCTCCATTGTCTACAAGCAGCAGACCCACAGTTGTACAACCTGGTTCAGATGGAGTTTGCAGCATTCCAGTTCCTAGTTATGGGCTTCTGAGTTTCCCTGTAAACTTCGTCCTCCTTTGAAATGAGGAAAAACAGTAGCAACCTCAGAGGGCTATTGCGAGGACCCAGTTAGTTCGTTGGTAGAAGGCTTGCATGCGATGGAGCTATGTGAGCGGTTCCTCTTCTGCATATGTGGTACCCAGAGAAAGAAGCCTACCTGCCAGTAGTACATCTGGTTGTAGCATCTCAGAGGGGGCTAGCTGCCTGGACCCTTTTGGGGTGGTGGAAACCTTGCCATGACTTATGCTCCTTATAAGACAGGTCTCTTTGGTGTTTGCCAGTGGTGTGCTGTGTGCAGACCCATGGCTAGAAATTCACAACAATAATAATCTAAGTGATGGTTATTCTTACTTCACAGCTTACTATGTGCCAGTCAGAGCTCTGCCAGAGAAACCCAACCAGGAAGAGACATCTTCTAGGCTACTTAATGCTAGGACGTGGCCTTCACACTTGTAGGGACTGGCTGGGTATCATAGGGTCTCTATTGCTGCGATGAAACATCATGACCAAAAGCAACTCAGGGAGGAAAGGGTTTACTTTGCTTTCACTTCCAAAGCACAGCCCATCATCAGAGGAAGTCAGGATAGGAACCTGGAGGCCATGGAGGAATGCTGCTTACTAGCTCGCTCACCCTACTTTCTGATACCATCCAGGACCACCTGCCCAGGGATGGCACAGCCCACAGTGGGTAGAGCTCGTCCACATCAACCATTAATCAAAACAATGACTTACAAACTTGCCTATGGCCAATCTTATGGAGGCATTTTCTCAGTTATGATTTCCTCTTTCCAGGTATATCTAAGTTCACAACAAGTTGACAAAACCAACCATCACATAGGCAAGTCCGAAATCCACAAGTGTGATGGCTAATGTCGCAACACGTCAAAAGAATGATGCGTGGTGAACAGTGCCTTGGGGAACTGTGGGAGCGACTTCAGGAAAACAAGGCAGAAGGCCTTTGACCTCAGGTGCCTTTAGTTCCCTGGGTTGCTCTTGGATGTGATTTTGTGACAAACATTTACATTCAATTTATAAAAACGTTTATTCTTGTTGGATGTCAGAACACAGCTATAGAACCTAATCAGATCAGTATACCCTGAACCTGGGTATGACCTTCTGCCTTGATTTCATGCTTTCCCAGATATAATCTATATACATGCCAGGCAATGGTGTTTGTAAATAGGTCTGACCTGAGAGAGTTCTGGGAAAGGGCTGCTCTGTTAATATTTATTATGTGCTTACTGACCTTTATGTACATGTTTTTCTGATCATATTTTTCTGACCATGTTCTTCTGAACTCAAACAACCTTCCTTGGATCATTGTTTTCTTTGTTACATTTCTGTTTAAAGGACACCAAAAAGAAAGTCAGGCTGTCCACAGCATTAGACTGTGGTCCGCCCAGTTCTTTCAGGTCCTCAGATCCCAGGTCCAGCAGGCAAGATCTACACAGGTCAGCTAAAAAATCCAGAGTTAATTTATAGGCCAACCTGACCGGGCTAAGGAGCACCTGGATGTTTTGTTCAATAATATTCTTCTACAGGAGGCTGTTGTTGGATGGGATTGAATTTGAATCAACGAGATGACTAAAGCCTCACCATTGGGAGTGGGGGCTTCATCCAACTAGTCAGATACAAAAAGAGGGAAAAGACTCCCTCCCAGGAGTAAGGGAGCATTCTTCCTGCCCAGCTGCCTTGGAATTGTGTTACCTGCTTTTTCAGATTTGAGTCAAAATATGTCTGTCTAGGTTTCCAGCTTGCTGATCTGGGGGAATGGTCAGCCTCCATAAGCACAAGATTTCTTGTAAGAAATCCTTTCCTATGTATACAAATACACAAACGCACACACAGACACACTCACATGTGTGCGGAAATGCTCATACATAGCCTGCTGGTTCTGTCTCTGGGAAAGCCCACCTAACAGAGGAACAGGCCCCGAGGAAGGGCAGACTGGGATACTGTGAACACCACAGGCTGAAGATGGCACACACAAGTCAACTGCCTTCTTGGAGGAAACCTCAGCTTTGCAGACAGATGAAGACAGCCCTGTGCCTAGCATCTGGAATCACCTCTCTTACCTAACGCAACTACAACATTCTGGATTTTAATCACATCCATGAAGCACCCTCACAGATCATCTGTATCCCTGTCTGACCCAACACCTGGGTCTACAACCTGGCCAGAAACATACTATCATAACACATGACATATGTGTGAGCACGGTGCCAAGCCCAGAGCGACTGCTCTGTTTTTCCCAACAACCCCACAAGGGTTTATCCGGCTCTTTGTTCTAGAAGACTCTGACTCATCCAGGGTCACACTGCTATTGTGGAGAAGAGCTAGATAAGAACCCAGGTCCTCCAGGGCACCCTCTTAAACCATAGCTGGCTCTGTGCCACTGACTCATTTTCCAATCATGCCACCCTCCGTGGCAGGATGCTCTTGCTGGCTTTAGAGGATATGGAGTCTTGGAGAGGGTGGGTGGTCACCCCGGTTATTCAGCAGGGAGGAGTCCAGTCCACCCCTGTTCCTGCCTCCCCAGAGCCATCTGCCTTCTACCTCACCTCAGCAGTCCATCACACCGGAAAACACCACACAAGCTCTCTCCCCTGCATGGCACAGCACTGCCTTTCCTCCAGACTCAGCCTTGCCCTGTTAAGGAAAGGCACCTCTCTGCTGGGTTTAACATTGAAGGGCCTGTCTGGCTTAGGAGCACAGTATAGCATGTGGGATCCCTTGTCCCAGGGAGCTCCTGTTGTGGCCTAGTCCCACCCATGGAAGGTGCTGATCCTGCTTGGTCAGGATCCAAAATCACTATGTGTGCCTAGCCTCAGGCTGCAAGATCACTTAGAATAGGATCTGCATGCCTGAGAAACCAGGGCAATTTCTGAGGCTAAGCACTCAACTGGAAGGGTCTAGGCGCAGCCAGGCCTGTGGTCAGGGCAGGCTGTGGTCTGGCTTAACCACCCACCCCTTCCGGTGGGGGCCTCAGCACCAGGGGAGGCAGCCCCGTGAACAAATGTCTCACTGTGTTCTTGGCTAATTCAGCTACACCTTACACCACTCCCTACTCACCCCCACAAATCACATGGGCTCCCAAGCAACCTCCCAGCTCCCAGCCACAACGCAGAGGTCAGGACAGGGGTCCCGCGTCTGGAGATGAGGGCTGGCTGCAAGCATCCATCTAGCCTTCTCCTCAGCCAGTAGAGTCCCACCTTGGTTCAGCCACTTCGAACAGGTCCCAGTCACGGTGTGGTGAATGATGAGAGGGCTCGGAGAAGATGAGCTGCTTGCCTTTTGTCAAACAGCCTGGGAGCAACCCAAGCAGAAACAAGGCCAGATCCGTGTGTACCCAAAGCCCACGGTATTAACCACTGCACCCGAATACCCTTTAAAGTCGTGAAAAAAATCATAAAGTTAAGGGCTCCTGGGGTGCTGTGTGGAGATCTCAGCATACACATACACACCCATTCCTGGGAACCAGAGCCTGCCCACAGTCTGCCTTTTCCAGACAGCTTTGGAGAGGCCCCTGCAAGGTCCTGAGGTATTCTAAGCCCAGGTCTCCACCTTCACCTGGAGAGGGCCCCTGTCTCCCACAACCCAGCCTGACCCCAAGAGCCCAGCTCAGGGTCCCATTGGTATGTGTCAGGGGTTAGGAGTTCCAGTCCTGCCCCAGTGCCTTCTCAGCCTGATAGGCCCGTGGGTCACCAGCCCCTTCCCCCAGCCCTCAGAGCCCCAGGCCCCAGGCCAGGCCTGGTTTCCGGAGCTGCCGCCAGCAGGCCCAGCCACACCACACATGGTTTCAATCAGTCGCCTGCCTGAATGAATAGTGCCTTGTGCAGACGCCATGGGGCACACCTCCAGGGCAGGGCAGGCCAGGTAGGCGGCCTCGGGGAGGAGGGTGGAGTGCGAGGAGACCTCAGCCGAGGAAGGGAGGGAGGGTGGCGTTGGAGGCAATGTTACACAGTGCGGCACAAGAGTTACGAGCCAGAGCCTGTGTTCAGACAGAGGGGTGAAGTTCCGGCCCTGCCACCCACAGTCTGGGTCTAGGCAGCTCAGGAAACTTCTGAGCCTCGGCCCCACCCTGGCACCCAGGACTGAAGAGAGCACCTGGCAGGGCTGTGAGAACTGTGAGAAGTGGCACATGGCACAGAGCAAGCACTTCACACCTGGAGTCCAGGCCAACATGTTGGGGGACAGGGGCCGGGGACTCACAGGCTTGCTTTACTGCGGGAAGTGGTGCTTAGAGCAAGGTCAGGGAGGTAGAGCGGCATTTGTGAGCAGAGAGGCTCCAGCTACCTCTAGGGTTCCACTGGCCCTAGGACCCCCCACCCCCACCCCCAAAGCTCCCTGCTCACTTCCAAAGCCTGGTGAAAAGAGACCTCAGTCAGTGACCGGCCAGCTACCCTCCTCTGCTGCAGCCAGAGCTTAAGTGACAGGAGCTAATGCCTGTGACCACTTCCTGGGTGCAGTATTTTCCTGGTTAGTCTTTTGTCAGCTAGACGCAGCTGAAGTTACCTAAGAAGAAACTTCATTTAAGAAAACACTTCCATCAGACCGGCCTATAAGCAAGCCTGTGCAGCATTTTCTTGATGAATGATTGATGGGCAAGGGCCCCGCCCACTGTGGGCGGTGCCACCCCTAGGCAGGTGGTCCTAGGTTATATATATATAAAAAAAAAAGCAAACTGAGCAAACCATGGGGACCAAGCCGGTAATATTCCTTTGATCCTCCTATGTGGCATCTGTTTCGGTTCCTGCCTCCAGGTCCCTGCCTTGAGTTCCTGCCTTGGCATCCCTCAGTGGATGGCAACCTGGGATATCTAAATGAAATAAACCCTTTCTTCCCGGTGTCACATTTAGTCATGACATTTTATCACACTAAAAAGTGAACTAAGACCCACGTTAGGCCCTTGTCTCGGGTCACTTTACATCTTTGACCATCGGCTCTTCTTGCGTATGATAAAGCAGAAAAAGGTAAGCAACTTGGTCACAGCCTGGATGATAGCCCCAGAGCACCACCCACCTGTCAGGGAGCATCAAATCTGCACCACCACCACCCCTACACAGGGGAGTATAGAATGCCTTTTCTGTGGACCTCCAATAGCAGACTGTTTACTCACTGAGACCCCTGCCTAACCACCTCTCTGTGCACAGGGCTTCCCATGGCAAGGCCAAGGGCCATGGATTTGTACCTTTCTTCCCATCTCACCCTAGCACCCCACAGCCTGGTAGAGAAGGGAGTCCTGGCCATTTAAAAAGGGAGCAGGGGAGTGGGAAGGGAAAGGCTCTGGAAGATTCAAACCTCACAGCATCACTCCTTACTGGGCCAGAGTTGGAAGAGGACGTACAGGCTCTGTGCCCCCCACACTCCACAGGATCGGCAAGTCCCCAGCTCCTCATGTCCCTCTCTGCCTTCCCATAGTTACCGCTGTGTGGCTAAGCTGTGATGCCGAGCTCACACCTCTAGCTTGGCTCAGTGGGCCCCACTAGCTCCCCCTCCACCCTTGCTAACTGTCCTTCGAGGCCCAGCCAAGCACCTCATGCAATGTGATTCCTGATGGTCAAGGTTGTGGAATACTGTTGTAGGATGTGCTACATTTGTTTATGTTGTGGAACATGTGTTTTACTGATGCAAAGATGGGTTGCTTTCTTTTATGTTGCATTTGTTTAACTCTGTGAAGCTGTGCTACTTTGCCTGTCTAAAACACCCGATTGGTCTAATAAAGAGCTGAATGGCCAATAGCCAGGCAGGAGAAGGGATAGGCGGGGCTGGCCGGCGAAGAGAATAAATAGGAGAGAAAGGAGGCTCGAGGAGCAAGAGAGAGAAGGAAAGAGGACGTCAGGGGCCAGCCACCCAGCTACACAGCAAACCACGGAGTAAGAAGTAAAGAAAAGATATACAGAAATAGAGAAAGTTAAAAGCCCAGAGGTAAAAGGTAGTCGGGATAATTTAAGAAAAGCCGGCTAGAAATAAGCCAAGCTAAGGCTGGGCATTCATAACAATAAGCCTCCGTGTGTTTGAGAGCTGGGTGGCAGGCTCCCCCCTCAAAGAGTAAAGAGCAAAGAGTAACATAAACAACCAACTACAACGTTCTGACTGGTGAAGTCCTTCTGTGTTCCACAGGTTTCTCTTTCTGGTAGCAGAGCCTGAGGCTCCTAGGAGCTCCCCGAATTCAGAATCCATTTCTGCAGAAGCAGGAACTGTTCTTCCACCCAGCAGTGAAGAGATGCCACCTTTGCAGACTGGCCTCTCTTGTACCTGTTCTGACCCAGCAGCAGCCAAGCTGGGGGTGACATGCCCATGTCCCTTGAGTGTCAGCTAGGTCTTAGGCTCTTAGGGGTCTCCAAGTTCAGTGAGAAACTATTGAAAGAATAACGTGTGTCACTCTCTTCTACATGACTTGGACATCCCTCTGGTCGTGGTGGCCCTGTAAGAATGGGGCACATACAGCTCTTCCGGGGCCCCAGAGTCACCCCCCAAGTTGCCTGGCTCTTGATGCGGCGATGGGTCAGTGAAAGCCAGGAAAGAAAGCATCTCTGGAAATAACTGCAGACACACTCGAGGGCTTGACCACAAGAATGTTCAGCATGCCTTTGTTTACAATCCAGAAAAATCTAAATTCACCCACACAGTCAATGGTTAAAGTCTGGTGCCTTCACAAAACCTAATTCCACAAAGAGGGTGTTACATGACACCAAGAGATGGTTGCAATGTGTCTCCAAGTGTGTGGGGGGGGCGGTGTTAAGAATATAAAGTTCATGGGAAAAGCTGACTCCAGGCAATTCTGTAAAGGAAGCAAAGGGTGAAGAGAGGGGTGAGAGGGGGTTGTGTGGGGGGCGGGTTGGAGGCCACAGGCAGATCCACCACCCCACGGCCAGGGACTCTGGGAGATCTACCAGATGCAAAAGTCCAGGGACCACCTGCAATATGGGGAGAGCGCAAATGCCTGGTTGGTGCGTGTACACCAGCCGTAATGAGCAGCGTGGGAGGCATGAACTAACCCAATTTGCACACCAGTGTGAGCAGCTCTGATCCCACACGGTGGGTCATTTTTATCTCCTTATGTTTGTGTCCTTGGACTTCCAGAATTATCTGCAGTGAAGGTGTAGCACTTTTATATAAACTGTGTTTATGCATGTGCACATTTTGTGACTACATGCGAACACGTGTGTACAGACTACAGGTTGACAACAGGTGTCCTCAATCACTCCCCACCTTTGTTTTTGTTTGCTTTTTTTTTTTTTTGGAAACACAGTCTGTAACTGATACTGGGATTCACCAGTTCCAGCAAGCCCCGGGGGATCCGTCTGTTTTCTCTGGGATTCCGGGTGCACACAGCCATGCCTAGCTTTAACATCGGTGGTCATGGGTGGTGGGGATCCAAGCAGGCCTTCATGCTATGTTATGCAGCAAGCGCTTTACCCACCGAGACATCTCTCCAGCCCTCTTATACATGAGATTTAGAACTGACGTAGTTCTTTTACAAGCTTGTATTACAAAGAAATGGGAATAACATCATTTGATGAGGTAGAAAAAATATTTAATGCTACGTAAAGATTTAGACAAGTATTCTGATTAAAAGGGAAGCTTGCAAAACACAGTGGGTGGGGCCAGTGAGAAGGCTCAGCAGGTAAGTAAGTAAAGGCACCTGAGTTCCATCCCTGGAACCTACATGATAGAAGGTAGAACCAGCTCCTGCAAGCTGTCCTATAACCTCCACTTACACACGACAGCACACTCATTCACACACACAACATAAATAAATGAATAAATGTATTATCTTAAAAAAAAAAAAGCTTTATTTAGGGGCTAGAGGGACGGCTCAGTGGTTAAGAGCACATCCTGCTCTTGCAGAGGACCCGAGTTTCCAAGTTCCCAGTACCCATGTCCGATGGCTTACAACCACCCACCTGTAACTCCAGCTCCAGAGGATCCAATCCCCTTTTCTGGCCTCCCCAGGCACCAGCACACATGTGGGCATATGCACACACAGAGAAATAAATAATGATAAACAATGTTTTTAAAAGCTTTATTTAAAAAAAAAAATACAGTGTATGTTCTCTAACAGAAACAACTCTCTGCCTCCGAGCAAAAGGCAGAGAACAGCGGTCATCCCAGGGCGGTAGGATCTGGACATTAACGTGGTCTTATTTGTCTGTATGTTTTACGTTTTCTGCAATGGATATTTATAACGTTGGGGATTAACATGTACATACGTGAGTATGTATATTCTTAAAAGGAAGGAGTTGGCTCAAGTTTTTGCCTGTGCTAAAAGCGCCTCAGTTACGGCAGATTGCATTTCCAGGTTCCTCCTTGCCTCCACTCTCTCGCTCACATATGTTCACACCTGCTTTCAATTTACGCCATCTTGCTGTCCTTCCCAAGTCCTTATAAAAGATCTGAAGTCCGTGTTGGAACCAGACGAACAGGGCTTGGGCCCAATCCACCGTTCCTATCCAGGGGGCGCCCACCACCCCACATGGCCTCCTGGGATACTGCTCCAATTACTGGAGACTCAAAGCAGATCCAAAGACAGAACTATAAACACACAGGCAGAGGCCCATAAACATCTGGGTAAGTGACTCCAGCTGTGCAGATGGGCCCTGGTCCTCATTTACACTGGGACCAGAGGGAACTGGCTGGTCATGACAAATGCCCTTTGCCTCCTCCTTAGACCATGAACTACCAAGAGTCCACAGACTTGGAGGGCTAAACTAGGTGAAATCACATCCAAGAGAGCAGAAGTATGGAGACCGTAATTTGAGCTGCATTACCTATGTGCTGGGGCCACAATTTACCTGTCTATAAAATGGGGAAGCAAGGACGTAACAGACTAGACAGTCATGAGCTCTAGTACATTATGAATAATTCATAAGTCAATGCCCTAGGCATAAATGCTCACAATTTCTTTGTCCATACTATACTAAGTATATATGAGAATTTGGCAACATAAACATATGCTATATGTCTAAAATAAATTATTTTAAATTTTTTTTTGAGACAGCATCTCTACTTCCCAAGTGCTGCAGTTATGGGCATGCAGCATCACAGCCTGGCTTACTCTTATTATTATTTTTCTATGTTGATATGATAAGCATCTCCAGGTATGTGATGGGAGGGTATGTACAGACAAGCCAGGAGGACTTCCTGTAGGAAGGGAGATATAAGGCCTAGGAGTGACAGGCAGATAAAACCCCCAAAAGCTCCTAGTGTCAGGTAACAGATCTGAGGGTTAGAGTTTTCCTACGACTCTTTGGGAGAGATTCATCAAGCACCCTGGACTAAAATCACTATGACTCACCAGCCCTGGGAGCTCCTAATCTTG
>CABHPQ010002392.1:33220-53785 GCA_902168405.1 Peromyscus aztecus | reverse complement strand
GGGATGGAGGGAGAGATTGGGATGCACACACCTGCAGAGGGATGGCCTGGTGGATACAGACGGGAGGAAGACAGTCCTCTACCAGCCCAAGAGAGGGACCCTAGGAGCCCTGTGGGTCCTTGACCTGTGCTTCCAGCCTCAAGCACGGTAGGGAAGGACCTTTCTGCTGTTTTAAGCCATTCCACTATCAGTACTGTGTTATGGCAGCCATCGAAACTCTACCTCCACGCCTCCCTCTCACCCGTGGGCCACCTCTCCCCGGATGGGGGTGCAGGCCCGACTCCTGGTGCTGCTGACATGCCGTCGGCTGACAGCCCGTCAGAGCTGTGTTCCCTGGCTGACACTTTAACGTGTAACCCTTCTGCCAGGCCGCCCTTGCCACACAGGCGTCCCTCCCTGTGTCATTCCCGTCTGTCTGCCATCAGCCCCACTCACAGTTTGCTCCAGCAGGACTCCCCAAAGCTCACGTGGAGAAACAGTGACTTTGGCCGAGACAGTCATGCTCCACTCTGGCATCTCTCAGACCCTGTGGACATTCTCGGAGCTCTGGTTCACTGGCCCCTGCACATGCTGACCTGCCCGTCTAATTGTGAGGCCTGGCTAGCTTTCCTCCCTGCCCCCTCCCCACTAACGAGAGTTCCCTCTTCCCCACATGTCGCCAGCAGCCTGCTCACCGCCCTGACCTCTTTGTGCTCCTGCTCACGCTCACCTGCCTGGCTCCATCCTGCCTGCCCCCAGATCAGACCCCTTTCCCACGCTCCTCACCCTGTGCCCTGTGCTAACTACTTCTGCTCAGCCTTAAGGCCCTTGGTGAGTGTTTGGTCACTCACACAACCTTCTGGGGATGTCCTTGCTCTTCACCTGATGTGTGAGTTGCCCTTTTCTAACTGAGCAGATGTGACTGGCCGCACTCTGGCAAGGGAGACCTCTCCACAGGTTGGCCATGGCCCACTGAACTGGTTATGTTGGAAACATTCCTGACACCAGGAACATGGAGTCTCCTAACACCATGGCTGATGTCCTGCTTCTCTGGACATCAAGTGTGTATCCAGATGCCCACATCAACCCTGATGCTATCAACTTGGAGGAAGTTATCAGACCCTACATGTTTAGGACTCAGTTCTCAGGACTCGGACCTATTTCTGACACCAGGTTTAGGATCTAGGCCTGCTTTGGTTTGGGGGGGGGGTACCCCTGGCCTCTACTGTAGGCTCCATAATTTGCTTGAATTGCTTTGCATGGCTCCAAGGGACATTTTGCTTATGATAGATAGCCAGCTCACTATTAAGAATGCAACTCTGGGGGTGGGGAGATGACTCCATCAGGAAAGTACTTGTTGTGTAAGTGTGAGGACTTGAGTTCGATCCCCAGCACCCACTGGAAGCTGGACATGGCAGCATGTGCCTGTAAGCCCTGTGCTGGGGAGACAGAAGTAGGAGGGCCCCTGGAGCTCGATGGTCAGCCAGTCTAGCTGAAATGGTGAGCCCTGGGTTCAGGGAGAGACCTTGTCTCAAATAACAAGACATCAATTAGGGATGATACGATGTCAACTTCTGCCTCAACAAGCATGTACACATATGTATAAACACACACACATACGCATACACACACACACACACACACACACACACACACACACACACACATGCACACACGGGGTGGGGGACGAATACAGCTTAGGTGTAGCAATAAAATCCACAAGATGCACAGGGCAAGTCAGGTAGCGGTGGTGCACACCTTTAATCCCAGCACTCGGGTGGCAGAGGTAGATGGATCTCTTGAGTTCGAGGCCAACCTGGTCTATACAGAAAGTTCCAGACAGCCAGGGCTACACAGAGAAACCCTGTCTTGAAAATAAACAAACAAGCATCCGCAGGACGAGGTATGGGGAAACCGATGCCAGGCTTCCCTACCCTCTCTGGATGCTGTAGTCTTCTAGCATCTCTGGGCATCTCTTGGCTCACTCCCACACGGCCCCCCTCCCATTCCCACAGTTTGTGGAGGCTGTGGCCAATGGCAGACAGTCCCCATTCTGGTGTTAGTCATCTGTGATGAACTGATACATCCCTCCTCCCCTCTCCCTAGAAGGTGGGATGAGGGACTGCCGTTTTCTGGCCTTTCTCATCAGGCCCTCTCCTGAAGCAATTTAGGGGTCCCCAGCCACTAGCGATCTTATTAGCATACAAAAGACACTCTTATCACCCTGAAGAGACAAGGTGTTTAGGGGCGGTGTGCCAGGAGTTGAGGACAGAGACTAAATATAATTTTTTTATTGGTATATCACACCTGTGCATGTGTGTGATTTCAACAAATCTTCCTTTCCCTGAAGTAAGGAGTGAGTCTGTCTGTTGACACTGAATGGCCCCCAAGTTGGTCCTTTTGCCTGCAATAACTTCCCTTTTTTCCCTCCCTACTCCAAACCCTGCCACCCTGAAGTCATGGAATCTAAACTCAGCTACTGGTACTAGCTGTGTGGCCTTTGACCCAGTTCCACTCGGGGCCTCAGTTTCCTCATCTAGGAATTAGAAGATCAGCATGCAGACCACAGCGTTGGTGTGTGGAGCAACGGCAGGCTGTTAGAGTAAGTTCTCAGGAACCTGGAGCTGCTGTGGGCTCTGGAGTTGAACTGCCTCGGTTAGGACTAGGTACTGCCCTTGACTAGCTGGGCAGCCTCGGGAAGGTCACTAAACATCTCAGGGTGTTGTGTGTAAACATGGATTTTCCAGTGGTATTTACTACCTATTGTGATTGTGAGAACTGAGTGCCTTAGCCTGAAAGGAGCCCCGATCAGGCTGTGGGATTGGACACGTTCTGTGTGAGCACTGGCGGCTTGTCTTCACAGTGTAGGCACCACATCTGTTACCAGCCTATCACCATGTTATTGCATACATTACTGGTTGTGTTTACATCTGTGCTAGGTACCATTACTCCACACGGTTGCAGTTTGAATTGAAACTTGGACCGTGACGGCATGTTCCCTCTAGCCTTGGCGAGCTCTAAGTGTGACTCCACATGCCATCTCAAGCCCTGACTTCAGGGTCCCTTTGGAGTCTCTCCCATGTGTCCACAAAGCATAGACTGCGGGGGGGGGGGGCGGGCGGGGAGAAACCCACCGTCTGTGAGAGCCCATTTCCATGCATTGTGTACTGGAAGCCAGCCCACACCTGATGGCTCCCAGCCTTCAGAGAAGTAAAGCCATGTGCTCCAGGTCACGTCCGGGGTGGTTAACAGAGACACAATCCAAACCCACACCTGTGTGACTCTAGTATTTGTATGTTGTCAACTCCGCTTGCGCCTGGAGTTGTCCCATTTCCAAGGTCTGGGGTTCTGCAAGGCCCTTTGCTGAGAAAAGGCTTTCTTCTCAATGCTCTCTTCCTGGAGTCTCCCCTCCCACAGAGCCTCTCCCACATCCCTGCTGTCTGTCTAGTGCTGTGGCAAGGCGTACAGAATAGGGCTGGAGAAGTAGCTCAGTGATCATCAACTCTGGCTGCTCTTCCAGAGGACCCAGGTTTGAATCCCTGCAGCCACATCGCAGCTCACAACCATCTGTAACTCAGGTTCCAGGGGCTGTGACATGAGGGCACTAGGCATATCCGTGGTGTCCTAGTCAGGGTCACTGTTGCTGTGATGAAACACCATGACCAAAGCAACTTAGGGAGGAAAGGGTTTATTTCTGTTACACTTCCAGGTGACAGTCCATCCCTGAGGGAAGTCAGGGCAGGAACTCAAGCAGGGCAGGAACCTGGAGGCAGGAGCTGATGCGGAGACCAGGGAGGAGTGCTGCTTACTGGCTTGCTCCTCATGGCTTGCTCAGCCTGTTTGCTTATGAACCGTGGTTCTCAACCTTCCTAATGCTGCAACCCTTTAATATAGCACCTCATGTTGTGGTGACCCCCAACTGTAAAATTATTTGTTGCTACTTCAAAATTATAATTTCGCTACTATTATGCATCATAATGTAAATATCTGATATGCAGGATATCTGACATTTGACCCCCATAGGGATCACGACCCACAGGTTGAGACCACTGTTGTAGAACCTAGGCCTACCAGTCCAGGGATGGCACTACCTACAATGGGCTGGGCCCTCCCTCAGCACTGAGTAAGAAAATGCCCTACAGGTGTGCCTTATGGAGGGATTTTCTTAATTGAGGTTTCCTCCTCTCAGATGACTTTAACTTCTATCAAGTTGACATAAGACTATCCAGCATACATGACGCCCAGACACGCATGAGTGCAATCACTCACACTCTTAAACATTTTTTTTTTAAGAAAAGAGATTAGCAGAACAAAGTGGGGCATTGTGGTTCATGCTTGTGATTTTATTAGTTGGGAAGCTGAGGCAGGAGGACTGTGAATTCACCACCAGCCTGAGCTACATATCAAGACCCTGTCTCAAAAAACAAAACAAAACTGTGATAAGCCCTAAGGTTTGCCACGTAAGTCTTGCTCATGTCCACATTCTAGGATCCTTTGCCTCTTTTCTTTTTTGTCACTGAGGCAGAAGAGAAGCCCTGGAGCTAGTGAGTATCATGGACCTAACAATCAAGCTTGAATCCCACCTCTTGCTCTGGGGCTGCACAGCCTTGGGTGTTCAGGAAGACGTTGCTCTACAGAGCATGTGTGTGGTGCCCCTCTTGTGGAAATGGCACAGTTACATGGTACTACCCCTTACTGTTGAGGCCTTCCCTTCATAGTACAAGATGGTTACATGTCCTTGGCTTGGATTACGAGCTCCTGGAGGACAGGACTGTTTCTGAGTCTCCTATACCTATTCCCTTTACATAGGGTCTGACATGGATCAGAGAGGGGTCTGTGGGACAAACGAGTTTGGTCCTCAGCTCTGGCAGCTACTTCTTGCCCTTTGAGTATAGTCACATGACTTCTCCACATCATTGTGTAGCAATTTCCTCTGATTTGAATGAAATATTCCATTCCAGAGAGAAGCTCCCTAAGACTTATGAAGTTATAAAGAGAGACTCCTTAAAGCTCGGGAAATAAACAACTCACAAGTCATAGGAAGTCCCTGAAACTTATCACAAGGCCCCTCCCTCTACAAAGTTATGTAAGCAGTAAAGACTGCTGAGGAGAGGAGATTCTTCTATCTGTTGAGTTGCCTGTAGGTTTTGCAGAGGCTTTCATGATCTGAGGGTGGATTGGATGGTGCAACTGCCTTTGTATCATTTGTGCTTCTGTGAATAACCCCTCACTCATACTTTGGTAAGGAACCCTAATAAAATAATAAGTTCACCAAATTGGACTTTGGTGGTCTAATTACTTAGGTCTGTTATTGATGCTCTATCCAGTAGATATTTGTTCATATCTCCTAGATACAGTGTCGCACAACACATACCTGACTGTTTCTTCTACACCCATTTCATGATTTGCTGGGAGGACCTATAGGACCTCCTGTAGGACCCATTTGTACACGGTGATTAGTGACACCATGTGACTCTAGCCTGTTATTTGTCCCCAGGTCAGCTGACCAGCATGCCAGGCATCTGGGTCACTACTCCCTTCTCCCTTTCTTCTGGGTCTGGCCATCCCCCAGATCCTGGATTCTGCCTCTCTGTTACCTGAGTCCCACCCATCAATGCATCTGTCTGCTGTTTTATAGACAGTCTCTGACCTATGGTGGTTCAACTTCTAACTTTTAACTTAACTGTGGTGCGAAAGTGATTCATATTCAGTAGCAGCTCCACTTCTGTAGAGAATTTTGATTTTGCCCACCTAGCAGTTTGCAGCATGCTTCTCTTTCTTGATGCAGGCCAGCAGCAGTAATGGCAGCAACAGGCAGCCACGCACTGATGAGGGAAGACAGCTGATGTTCTCCAGTGGCTGCGTACTAAGCTGTGACACTCAGCAGGACAGGTACATTTTTATAGGTCTCTGATCATGTCCACCTATGACAGGCTGTAATTCGCACTGTAAGTGGAGGGGCATCTGTGTATATAGGAAATTATATCCCCATCCATAGAGTCCCTTGAATATAGCCCATCTCCCACACTTCCTTATTTTCTCTTTGAGTCAAATTTCTAGAAGAGTCTAGACACAGTTCATTCACTTTCTGACTTTGTTTGCAGCTGCCCACCTTGGCAAGTTCCTCTCTTTCTCTGTGCCTTGGTTTCCTTGCCTGTAAAGTGGCTTAATCATCGTCGCCTCACCAGCACAGAAAAAGAATCAAGGAGTTCATGAGTGCCACACACACGGTCCAGCCCGACACACACAGGGACAGTGGATTGCAGAAACCATTGCTGTTCATGCTACTGTGGTGGTATTGTGTTCCCAAAAATATTGTGTATGCTAATAAACTTATCTGGGGTCAGAGAACAGGACAGCCACAATGTTAAACATGAGGATAGGCAGTGGTAGCACACGCCTTTAATCCTAGCATTCCAGAGACAGAAATCCCTCTGGATCTCTGTGAGTTCAAGGTCATATTGGAAACGGCCAGGCGTGGTGACACACGCCTTTAATCCCAGGGAGTGGTGGTAGAGAGCAGAAAGGTATATAAGGTGTGAAGAAACTCGAGGCATTTGGCCTGGGTAGGCATTTGGCCTGGAGAAGCATTTGGGCTGGTTAAGCATTCAGGCTTCTAGCAGCAGTTCAGCTGAGACCCATTCTGGATGAAGACTCAGAGGTCTCCAGTCTGAGGAAACAAGACCAGCTGAGGATCCGGCCAGGTGAGGTTAGCTGTGGCTTATTCTGTCTCTCTGACCTTCCAGTGTTCACCCCAAGAACCGGCTTCAGGTTTGATTTCATTAATAAGACTCTCTAAGATTCATGCTACATGCTACTTTGTTTCTCTCTGACAATCCTCACCTCCCATGTTATCCTCAGCTGGTTGTAACCTAATTCCCTCCCCCCACCTACCCAACACTCTCCAGTTTGAACCACCCACTACCTCCCAGTGGCCAACCTTCCAGGCATCAACTTCTCAGCAATATTTGGCAGGACAGGAAATGATCAGAGAAGGTGGTGGCAGCAGAACCCTGGGGGAACACAAGCCCATGGCCAGGAGAGCTCATGGGACAGCCTTATGGGGAAAGGGACATATGATGTAAGATGTTTCAGTGCCCAGGGTGTGTCCAGGCATCCCCTTGGGGGCAGGGACCAGGTTTCTGTTAACTACCCCAGAATAGCATCTGGGGTTCTCTGATGAATAACCCCAGGACTGGGAGAGTGGTCACTGGGAAACAGCACCCTGTGATGTGCGCAGCTGGGCCAAGGTGTGGGAGGTGAATGTCTGGGGATGTTAACCCTCCGTGCTCAGTCCCCAGGCCCCAGGAGGTGGAGGCTCTTCCTTTTTAGCTCCAGCTGCCTCACTCCTGCGCTGCACGGACTTGCCTGGTTTGATCTCTTATTTATTACAGAGAATATTCTCTGTCATGGTGAGTGGAGGGGAAGGATTCTCAGGAGCCCCAGTTTTCACTGCTGACCTCACAGCTGGCCTGTTTCGGACCCTGGCGCCTCTAATGGCCACCCTGACACTGCATCCTTTCTCCCTTCATTCACTGTGTTCATTTATCAAGTGTGTCAAGCACCCTTAGGGCACCAAGTCCTGGGCCAGGTGGAGGACAAGCTAGAGCAAACATGGAAACTGCCTCTGTCAGGCTGAACGACAGTCCTGACTGCCAGATCCTCACCCACATCTCAACACCTGTGTTTCCTCCCTTCCCTGGCAGCGTAGACCATGTGACCAGGTAAAGGATCTTGAGAGTAGAAGGTTCTCTCCACCTGGCCAGGTAAAACCAATCAATATCTTCACAGGCTTCTTGGGAGGTGAAGGCGGCTGGGGCTTTGGCCCAGAGGAGGTGATATAAGCAGACCAAATGACCTTAGAGTGTTTTTTTTTTTTTTTTTTTTTTTTTGGTTTTTCGAGACAGGGTTTCTCTGTGTAGCTTTGCGCCTCTCCTGGAACTCACTTGGTAGACCAGGCTGGCCTTGAACTCACAGAGATCTGCCTGCCTCTGCCTCCCGAGTGCTGGGATTAAAGGCGTGTGCCACCACTGCCCGGCGACCTTAGAGTTCTTTGAGCATGGAGGAGGGGGCTGTGCACCAAGGCATGCAGGCAGCCACTAGATGCTGAGGATGGGAAGGAACAGACTGTCCTTCTGGAGGTTCCAGAAGGAACTAGCCTGACATACGTCTGCCTTAGCCTGGTGGGACTGCTTGTGGACTCCTGGTCCTTAGAACTGTAATAGAACAAGTTGGTGTTTTTGTTGTTATTGTTTGTTTTATTTTTTGTTTTTTTCAAGACAGGGTTTCTCTTTGTAGCTTTGGAACCTGTCCTGGAGCTCACTCTGTAGACCAGGTTGGCCTGGAACTCACAGAGAGCCACACAAGTTGATGTTTTAAGTCTCTGTCTTAGTCAGTGTTCTATTGCTGTGAAGAGATGCCATGACCATAGCAACTCTGATAAAGGAAAACATTTAATTAGGGATGGCTTACTGTTTCAGAGGTTTAGTACATTGTCATCATGGAGGGAAGGATGGGGGCATGCAGGCAGACATGGTGCTGGAGAAGTAGCTGAGAATTCTACATCCAGATTGGCAGGCAGCAGGAAGAGAGTGACACTTGGCTTGGCTTGGGCATCTGAGACCTCAAAGCCCACCTGTAGTGACACACTTCCTCCAACCAGGCCACACCTACTCCAACAAGGTCACATCTTCTAATAGTGCTATTCCTTATGGGTCTATGGGGGGAATTCTCATTGAAACCATAACATTCTACACTCTGGCCCCCATAGGTTTGTAACTGCATCATAATGCAGAAATGTATTAAGTTCAACTTTAAAAGTCACCACAGTCTATCACAGTCTCAACACTGTTTAAAAGTCCAAAGTCTCTTCTGAGACTATCTCTTAACTCTAATCACCTATAAAATCAAAATATAAAAGCAGATCACATACTTCCAACATACAATGGCACAGGATATACATTATCATTCCAAAAGGGAGGAAAGGGAGCACAGTGAGAAAATACTAGACCAAAGCAAGACCAAAAACCAGCTGGACAAACTCTAAACTCTGCATCTCCACCTCTGATGTCAAAGTGCTCTTCAGATCTCCAACTCCATTCAGCTTTGTTGACTGTAACACACTTCTCTCTCTGGGGCTGGTTCCACACCCTGTTGCCCTGTTAGCAGCTTTCCTCAGCAGGTATTCAAATGACTCTGGCATCTCTAACATCTTGGGGTCTCCAAGGCAATCAAGGCTTCAACTTCACAGCTTCATGCAATGGCCTCTCTAGGCCTCCATTCAGGGAGACCTCTGCCACATACCTGGCCTCAGTTGCTTTCCTTAGTCATGGAGGGAGATTCCATAACCCCTTTCTTGTATCCTTGATTCTGAAGCCATAACCACATGGCCAAAACCTACCAAATTCTGCTGCTTGCTAGGGCTGGAACATGGTCCCCTCATACAAATACATTTCCACCAGCTTTCTGTTTTTGATGGTTTCCTTCACTGCCTAAGCTCAACTGTCCTGGAACTCACTCTGCAGACCAGGCTGGCTTCAAACTCAGAGATCTGCTTGCCTCTACCTCTGGAGTGTTTGGCTTAAAGTCGGGCACCACCAAACCTGGGCCTAAGCTTTCTTTTAATTCCTTTTCACAAGTTGGAAGCTTAGCTTGGTGGGGTCTTGTCATAAGGTCACACTCCCTTTGTTCCACGTAACAGCAGGCTTTTCTTTAAACTGTTCATCTCCTTGAACACAGGACTTAGCTCCATTCCACTTCCTGGTGCCCCCCTTCTCCTCAAACTGTACATTTTGTATTTTTCCTTGCTCAGCTTGCTCCTTTTCATTATAGCTCTGAATAAGAGTGAACACTAATAGCCATATGACAGAGTCAATACTAGTCTGTTTTGAGATTTCCTCTGTCAGTGCAATTAATCTACAACTCTTCAATTTAACTTCAGGCAGACTTTTCAGACAAAGGCAAAAGCAGCCATATTCTTTGCCAAAATACCATAAGAAAAGTCTTGATGCCACATACTAAAATTCTTCTCCTCTAAAACCTCTTGACCTGGGCCCCCACAGTTCAAAGCACCCTTGGCACCACTGTCTTCCATGTTCCTACTGTTTGACCTATTAAGCCCCACTTAGAGAATTCAACTGCTTTTCTAATCCAGAGTCCCAAAGTCTACATTCCTCCAAACAAAATCATGGTCTGGCTTTTCACAGAAATACGCTACTCCTGGTACCAACTTTCTGTCTCAGAGTTTTATGTCTGTGAAAAGATGCCATGACCACAGCAACTCTTATAAAGGAAACCATGTCCAGAAAAGGAGTTGAGCAGGTGAATGGCTGGAGAAAGTGGCCTAGTTGGGATATGTGCTTCCTGCTCCTCCCTTTTTGTTTTTTGTTTTGTTTTGCTTTTCAAGACAGAGTTTCTCTGTGTAGCACAGGCTGCCCTAGAACTCCTCCTCCTCCTCCTCCTCCCCCTCCTCCCCTTTTTTCCATTGAGGCCAGAAGGCCTTGGCAGTGGATTGGGCAGTGTGTGCATGCCCATGGGCAGTGAAGGGAAAATAGGATGATTTCTGGGTCTTTGCCTGGAAGCGGGTGAGGAGTAGAAACAGCCTTTGCAGAGGGGGACCGTATGGGCTCATTTTGCTTTCGGGATGCTGGGCTTCAGACACTTGTTAGAAATGCAGAAGCAGACTTGAGGGAGGCCGTTGAGAATGTGTACAGGCAGCGAGGGAGAGGTCTGGGCTGGAGATCCGCATGTAGGGGCTTCAGTGAACTTGGAGCATTTAAATTCTTGGGGCCTGCTGGGAGTTGTATGGATGGGTGAGGGCTGGGGGCTGTGGGTGAGTGGAGTTCAAACTACACAGCACCTTCTAATACCAGGGAGACAGTGGTCTTGGCTGTCTCCCTTTGCATGACTATGGGCCGGGGCCAAAAGGCATGCCTGGCATGTAGCAGGTGCATCACAGAGTGAGGAAGGTGGCCCAGGTGTGGGCACACCAAGGGCTGAGGCACATGAGGATGTCAGTCTGCAGCCTTTGCTCAGCTGTCTCCTCTGTCTGGACATGGCCTAGAACACTCAGGACCTAGGCTCTCAGCAAATCTCCCTGTTCTTACTACCACACCACTAGCCACGGTCTGAGCCACCTGTGGCCCACCTGCCTCTTGAGCTCTTGTCCACTAGAAGAGCCTGAGAGGTTGCTTAAAATCTTCGGAGTTTCCTTGTGCAGAAAGAGGACTGAGGGGATCTCTCTCTCTCTCTCTCTCTCTCTCTCTCTCTCTCTCTCTCTCTTTGTTTTAAACCTGAGATTTGTGTCCCCTGACCACACCTTCCCTTTCACAAAACGTGGACACTTGCTGGCAGGTGCTCCCCACCTGGCTCTCCAGGATTTCTTGGGCTTTCTTGCATGCCTCATGAGAATTCCCTGGGGTCTGGAGATGTATCCTAAGCTTTTTTTTTCTTTGTGATCCAATCCTGTTGGCTTTTTTGGCAGTCAGGCAATTCAGCGCTTTGGTGGTTCCCATGGGGAGGCAACTCTACCCCAGCCATTGCTGTTTTTCTGCATAGACTTTTCAAGAAGTCACTCCTGGGGAAGCAGAGGAACCAAGGGAGCTGGCCATGCTGGAAAGGGACAAAGCAGACCCCAGAGAATTCCCACCAGGAGGGCATGAAGTCTAGGAAATCCTGGAGAGAAGAGGGTGGGGAACCTGCCAGTAAGTACAATGTCTTCGCTTTGTAAAACTCAGCTTGAAAAGTGGACTAAAAAGACCCCATTGATCCCACCACACTGGGGACCACCATGGGAACCCCGGGCCTGCCTACTGCGGCTCCCTAGGAATCCCCAGGTGCCGCCTGTCTCTCTCATTCTCCTCTGAAGCCCTGGCCAAAGGCTGGCAGCAGTCTATGAAGAAACTGCTTTCGAAGCCACCTTTCCCCACAGGACAGTCACCTGTCAGACTGTGGTTTGTTTTGGCTCATTCGGGCACAGCCAGGCCCCTAGATGCCTCTCTCTCCATTGCTTCCCAAGGGGTGACACCCTGGAAAGTCTGTCCAGAAACCATCCATTCTCACCAGTTCAGTATCCTGTCTGTCTCAGCTTTGGCTTCTTACGGATGCATACAACATCAGCAGTCCCCGACTGCTAGGGTTGTTCAAAGGTTAAATGAGGGGCTGGAGAGATGGCTCAGTGGTTAAGAGCACTTCTTGTTCTTGCAGAGGACCCTGGTTCGGTTCCCGGCACCCACGTGGCAGCTCATGAACCATCTGTCACGGCAGTTCTAGGTGACCTAATGCCTTCTTCTGATCTCTGTGGGCACCAGGCACAGATGTGGTAAACATACATACATGTAGGTGTTGGGGACTCCCCTGGAGCTGTCCTCTCCAGACCCCATCCAAAGAGAGCCCGCCAAGCAGCGGCTCCACCCCTAAAGGGTATTTAAGTTCTGGCCCACAGATTTTCCCTTGTGGTTTTTCTCTCGTGGCTTCTCTTCTCTCCTGGGACTACCTGGGAATGTTTTGCTCAGATTAAACCTGGTCTTATTAATTTGGCCTGATCTGACTTATTGCATCTGTGGAGTTACTCACTATGGTGGTTTTTTTTTTTAACTTATCAGCAGGCAAAAGACTTACACACATAAAATAAAATCTAAAAATGATTACATGAGATAGCATGTCTCAGTGTCCCCAGCTCAGCGAGCCCACAGCTCTGGCTCATCATTGTCTCTTTCCACTTTCTTAGCCTTCCTTTCCTTCCTGGCCTTTTCTTTCCCTCTCTTCCACCTTTAGGCTGTGAACATCTCAGGAGGGAAGATGGAAGGCTGCTGTTCTCATCCAAGACCAGCTCTAGCTTATCTCTAGAGGACCAGCCATCTGTGTTTACCTAGAACCAAAGGGCTCTTGATTCATAGGCTTTCAGGACTGACCCTGGGAAGGCAGATCAGGCCTCATGGTCACCTTGCTCAGTGGCCCTCTGGAGGCACTCTAGGGCCAGGATCAGGCTCCACCCGTGCTGTTTCTGACTTAACTGGGACCTTTTTATAGTGGATGGTTGCAGCCCTGGGCCCAGGGCACTGGTATGTATGTATAGGTTTGTGTATTCCAATATTCACGCCTCACTCTTTCTGGGGCCCCCTAGCTCCAGCCCTTTGTGAGCAATCAGGGCTGTGCAGGCCGCCCTAAAACCATCAAAGCTCTCAGCATTGGCTCTTTCACACCAGTGGTTAGTGAGAGGCCCAGTCATTTTTCCATCAGCCCCTTACCTGACACCACAGCACCATATACAAGTCAATTACCACACATGTCTCCAGGGACACATCGCCAATCTGGGTCAGCTACTATAGCATGCAGAAGCTTCTAGGCTTCACCTGACAGCTCACAGCTGCCTGGGAAGCAGGCTCCAAAAGGCTTTTTCATTTTGGCTGTGCCAGCCAGAGGCTGGGCCTTGGCTCCAGGAAGGCAGACTCCTATCCCCGGGACTGATGGTAGGAGAAGGCCTATGTGAGTAAGGCCTTGGGCCCCTCTGGACATACATAACTTGTGGGCTTTGACGTCTTTGATTCAGGAAGACATGATGTTCATTCTCAAACTCACCAATCACTCACTGCAGCGTCAGGGACAGCAACCACATGCTCTGACCCTGCTCTGTTAATAACCTGGTCAACATGAGATCATTGCCGAAGGAGCGCCCGGCTTGGTGCTTTTTTTTTGTGGGCTGAGGAGTAGATCTAGGGCTTCAGATCTGCTAGGCAAGAGCTCTACCACTGAGCTACACACCCAGCCTCTTTTTACTTTTTGTTTTGAGACAGGGTCTCACTAGGTTGCCCAAGCCAGCTTTGAAGTCAGACTGGAGCCCAGCCAGGCCTTAAACTTGCAGTCTCCCTGTCTCAGACTCTTTACTACGGCAGCTGGGATTACTGGCCTGAGCCACCACACCCAGCTTCCTCGGATTCCCTGAGCTTCCTTTGGTTATCCGTGAGCTGGGCTACGAATGTCCACTTCGGGAGGTTGGGATAGCTCCAGAAGGGCACTGGACACAATGTCACTGAATATACAGAGTGCCAGGCGCCCTGCAGCAGCAACAGGAAGGTCTTGATAAGGAGGCTTTTGGAGGGTGATCCAGTTCTCTGCTCTTCTTTAGTACCATGGCAGGGGAGAAAGGAGGAACTGGGAGGGTAAGCTGAATGCTACATGTTGGAGCTGGGATAAGAACTATGGACGAGAAAGGCCCACTGTCCAATTGCCTGGGCTACTACCGGCTTCTTCTCTCTGCACCCTCCCACCCTGCCTGGCTGCATTGATTTACTTGAAAGTTTTAATGGGTTATAATTGGAAAAGGCCTGGGTGAGATTTGCATATTGATTTGACATTTAAGTATATGATTAAATAAAAGCTGACTGAGGTCATCACTTGACTAAATTGGCTTAATGAGTGTTGATTACCCTGTGCATGTTAATTTCATTTACTCTGATTACTCCATCTATCTTTCCCAGCGATCTATCAGCACCTTTGACTCAATTGGACTTGATGGGACATGAAAGAGGGCAGGGGTCAGTGGGTCGGGGGAGTCCTTAGTCTATCTGCTTGGTTACCCAGCTGTCCCTAGAGCCTGGGAAGCTCTGACCCACCACTGTGTTTTCTCTTTCCCTGACTCCCACCCTCTCCCTCTTAATCACACGAGCTGATCACCAATCCTTTCTAACCAGGAGTACTGCCACTTTGCTGCCTGAGAGAAATCAGGCGCTGGCAGGGAGCAGAGTGGGGGGTGACCGTGACACCCATGAGAAGTGATTCTAGCTCCCCACATCACACCCTCCCTTCCTGACACATGCAGGAACCTGTCTTGGATGTCTGAGCGCTCTGGTGCCCCCCACGAGTCTGCTTCCCTTCTTTACTGGTAAGGCATTATCTTCAAGAAGGGGTCCCCACAGCAAGACTCACTTCTTAAGTCGTGTTCGCCCCTTCCTCCGACACACTCTCTGGCCTTGTCCAGCCCACACTGTTCCCTTTCCGGTGCTGACCTGAAGGGACCCATAAACGTGGCTTCTATTGCCTTCTGGCTTCCTGTGAGTGTTCAGCCAATGGGAGCCCAGGAGGAGACTGGAGAGAGGGAGGAGAGCGAGGCTGGATGTTTGTTTATTTTTGGCATTCATTCCTGTTGGCTGAGCAAAGGTTTCCAGTCAGTCACCAGGCTCTCTCAGGGTTCCTCTTGGTCCCTGCCGCTCTAGTGAGATAACGTAGTAACAGCCCCCTCCCGCCCTCTACAAGCCCATGGGAACTGCACTGTGGATGCATCTCCCCACCCCCTGCCCACACCTTTGTAAATAGACCTTTCACAAGCTCTCCTTAAATCACCCAATTTGAGTGTGCCATCTGTTTCCCACTGAGACCCTAACTGATACAGCAGGCGACATATTTTTCCTTTCAGGAACCAGGACACACAGTCTGACAGCCTGAGAGTGATCGCGGAACACAAGACCAAGTCCAAGCCCTTGCCTGATAGATACATCACTACTCAGGACCCTTTTGACTCCCTCCTTTCCATTCTCCTCCCTGTCTAGATCAGTTACCTGGACCTTCTGGAGTCCCTGGTCCCATCTGGCCTCACTCAGGAGCCACACTCAGCTCCGTTAGAACAGCAGTGGGATGGGGAGGCGCCAGGGAATTCCTCAGTGCTTTCTCACCCGCCATGGCTTGTTCTTAGGATCATGTCTTCTGATCTAAGACAGTTGTCTCCTCCTTGGCCTGTGTTCCCAGCCACTCTAGATACCGAGGCAGGAGGATTGAAAAGTTAAGATGTGACTGGGCTACAGAGTGAATTCAAAGCCAGCCTGGGCAACTTAGTGAGACTTTATCCCAAAATAAAAAGTAAATGGGGCTGGAGAGATGGCTTAGTAGTTAAAAGCACTGGCTGCTCTCCCACAGGACTCAGGTTCGATCCTCAGCATCTATACAACAGTTCACAACTGTCGGTAGCTCCAGTTCCAGAAGATCCAATGCCTCTTCTGGCCTCCTTGGGCACCAGGCACACTTACGATGCATAGACATACGTGCAGGAATAATGCATAAAATAATAAAAATAATTTTATAAAAGTAAACAAAGATAAAGCAACAAATAATAACTTACTATTTTCAAATAATGTCACATTCACAGGTACCAGGGAGTCAGACCTCAACATATTTTTAGGGAGAGGAGTCCCATTCGACCCTTTAGTGTGAGAAGAGATACCACACAGGAAAAAGGGTGAAATTGGAAAGGAAAAGGCCAGGACTTCTGGGACTGGAGCCAGGCAGACGCCAGCCCTGGTCTGGAGGCTTGAACAGAGGCAAAGGTCTGGGTATGGTTTGAGTGTGTCTCAAGGGTTGATGTTGAGTGCTGAGTACAGTGGTATTGTCTGTAACCTCAAGACTTGGGGGGGGCGGGGAAGAGATGGCAAGGTTCTGAGTTTGGACTGGCCTAGGCATAGCAAAACTCAGCCCTTTAGCGTGGGGATGTAGGGGCGGTGAACCTGGAGGGCTGCGTTTGGAAAGGATTGACGTTGCTTCCTGGAGGTGGTGGTTATGAATGAGCCCACATTTGAAGGCTCTCTGGAGTCCTGTTTCAAGATGTGATCTCTCCTCTCTGCTGCCCACCAGCACCTGGCAGGAGGTAAGTTAGCCAAGAAGGGAGTGGGGTGAGGGTGGGGGACTCACCAGAACTGGCATCATGCTGTTTGGACTTCCATTTTCCCACACAGGAATAAGCAGACATGTTTTCTTTATAAACTTAGCCTGCCTCAAGGCATTTCATTCTAGTAATGAAAAATGTATTAAGACAACATGAACACACACTTATACCATGAATAATAAAATGTTATATCTGATGTTAATAATCAACACTATCTTTTAGGTTCTACTCTACTTTCCATTTTATATAACCCTATGAGGTAGGGCTCTCCCCATTTTACAGAATGGAAAACCAAGGTTCAGAGAGATTAGACCATGTACATGAGATTCTATGACTGGGAACTGGTGGTGGTGGTTTTGGATGCACTTATGAGTAAAGATCTCTGTCAAGACACTGTAAAGGTCTCAGTTCCATCTAGAGCAGTGGTTCTCAGCCTGTAGGTCATGACCCCTTGGGAGTTGAATGACCTTTTCACAAAGGTCACCTAAGACCATCAGAAAACACAGATATTTACATTATGATTTGTAACAGTAGCAAAATCATAGTTACGAAATAGCAACAAAAATAATTTTATAATTGGGGTCACCACAACATAAGGAACTGTATTAAAGGGTCACAGTGTTAGGAAGGTTGAGAACCACTGATCCAGATTCAGGAGATTTTGTATTTTCTATTGTGTGAGGTAGATATGAATGTCTCCAGCCTTGTGAAATAGGCTGGGGATGCAAGGGCACTTTGGAGCCCTGTAAGAATCAGGCAGTGTTATGGGTTGGACTTACATGTCTGTGTTGCAGACTTGGTCCCCAGCTGGTGGCACTGGGATGTGGTAGAATATTTAAAAGGCAGAGCCTGGTGGAAGGGAGTTTGGGCATTGAGGTATGCCCTTGAGAGGGATACTGCAATTTTTAAGATGGTTATTCTTTTTTTAAAAAATTAATTTTGTAAAGTTATTGTTTTAAAAGAACTTGCAAATAAAAAACATCACCTGCCAAAATTAGCCAGACCCAAAGTCTGAACAACTCAACAAACTTCTATTCAGTTAGAAATGGCATCCAGAATGGAGGCTGTGAAACTTCACATTCAATTTTACACCTTCAGTATCGAATACATTTTATGCACTTATCCACCACCAAAACCAAAAGCCCAGGATAGAATTAGAAGTAGAAAAACAATTTTATATCTCTGTCATAACTCATGTCCGTTACCTACATTTAGTCCCTCCTCATCGCCTAATATTTAACCTTTCTTGTTCTCTTTTCTACCTGTTATACTGACCCCATATGTATCCCTGTTTACATATATGATTGGCCAGATCCTGTATATGAGAGATACATGCTGTGTTTTTCTTTCTAAGACTGTGTGACCTCATTTAATATTATACATTCGAAGTTCATGCATTTTCCTGCCAATTTTTTAACTTCATTTTTCTTTAGAGCTGACTAGTGTTCTATTATACATATATAAAAATATATATGATATATTCAAACATATTTATTTGATAATATATGTAAATATATATTCTCAAATTTTCATTATCCATTTATCTGTTGATCTAGAAATAAAGAGAGGAAGGAAGGAAGGATGGAAGAAAGGGAGGGAGAAAGAGAAAAAGAAAGGGCTCTGGGGACCCTGGCCCGTTCCTCCCTGTCTCTGTGACCCTGCTTCTTAGCTGCTGTGGGGTGAGCAGCCTCCTGCACCCCACACTCCTAGCCATGATGCTCTCGCCCCAGTTAGGTCCCAAATGATGGGACCAAGTGACCATTTTCTAAACCGTCTGAAACTGAGAGCAAATCCCGAATCTTTTCTCTTTTTAAGTTGTTTAGCTCCGGCATTTTGTCATAGCGAGGGAGAACTGACCAACAGAGGCAGGAAAACTCTTGGGGTGTTTGAGACAAGAAACCAGGCCTCAGGTGACAGGCAGGGCCTTGAGGCCCTGGGAAAGGCAGCTGGAAATGGCGACCCCGAGGACCATGTGGCTTCCACTGGCAGGAGGCTGGTGGTGGCTCATAAAAAGCCAAGGATGGTGCTGGGGGAGTAAGACGGTCTGGGAAGGAGTGAGTCCTGACAGTGGTCCAGTGTGAGTTAAAGAGGAATGGGTCTCTGTGGCCCTCAGAAACCTGCGTGACAGGGAGAGTGTTGTCCAGGAGGAAGCCAGACACCAGACCTAGAAAGAGAACTGAGTCCCAGCAGATCCCCATCCCTGAGCCCACGTTTGCCCTGGACCTGTCTGCTCATCTCAACTGTGAGCTCTGGGCTCAGCACTTACAGCTTTTGTTCCTTTACTTACACATTTTGTAGCATCTCTAGGGGATGTGGCGGGGGATGTCCCTGGACCCTGCCTCCTTACTAGGTGTCCCTACCTCTGACCTGGCAGGGACTCTGGGTCCCTGATTCCTTCCCCTCTGGCCCTCCTGTCCAGTTCCATGGTCTGGGGGTGGAGCCCTCCCTCCATGAGGAGGGGGCTGTTTCCCAGGCAACTGGTAGGGAGCAGGAGGAAGCAAATGCCACCCTGGCTGCACTGTGAATTATTCACAGCCGTGAGAACTGACTCACTCTCCAGTCTGCCATCTTCTGGAACCTTCTTGTGGACTCCTCCTTGGCAAGGCCCCCTCCCCTTCAGTCTGCAGAACCTCACTCCTTGCCTTGGGCCTGTGTCCTCAGGAAGCTCCTCCCTCTTCCCTTATGAGTCTCCTTACCTCTTTCTCTCCCCGTGTTTGGCAGTTTCCTCTCCACCAATTACCGTGCTAAATGCACAGGGTGAACAAGGTCAGGAGACAACCTGTCCCAGATCACATGGTTTTGAAGTGACAGGATCCGAATGTAAATTGGGGTCTGGTTCCTGTGTCCCGTGTCCTGGAAGTGACCCTTGCAGCGGAGACTGTCTGCTTGAGACTATTACCCTGAGGCTGCCTTGGGGCTGGAGAGAAGGTAGGCAATGGAGCAAATGAAGTTGAAACAGATTTAATCGTGCTAGCTGTCCTGCGTGCCCACCCACTGGGTGCAGGACCCGGTAAGCATCGCATCGGGTACAGGAATCCATAAGCAGCGGGCAGTCAGTGAAGTGGTCCTCTCACCCAAGACTACTGCAGATCTGACCAGAGCCGGCCTCAGAGCTTGCCATCCTTCTGAGGCCTCAGGCTGGGTCTGAGGAGCACAGGCCTCACTGGGAGCCTGCAGGTCTCTCTTCCCTACCCTCCAAAGTTCTGAGGGAGGGAAGCCAGTTCCGGGTTGGGGTCCCAGAACTTGAGTGGAAACTGTTCAAGGAGTCAGTGAGAAGGCTGATGGGCCCTGCGGTGTTCTAGACTGAAGATGGTAAACACATCCATTGTGGTGGCCAGGCATGGGCAATGGGATCCTTGTTGCTAGCAGAACTGTGTCCGCCATCAAACATGGTCACGTTGGACTAGCTCTTTGGGTCAGACCCAAGGATGGGAACTCTGAGGTGCTTAAAACAAAATGTTCTGGGGTGTCAGACTCCTGGATAGTGCCCTCTCACTCCAAGTCACTTCCAAGGCCGTGTATAACCTGCCCTTCTGATATTCCCTGCTGCTGGGTCTGGGGGAACTGTCAACAAAGGGATCAGGTTAAGAGAGGGAGTGTTTAGGCCCTTGGCAGCTGCCACACAGAAAGCGATTATCAGGGATCCCACAGCTTTGCACCCCAGAGAGCTCTGGCTGGGGCCAGGTTTAGATTTACATCTGGATGGAGGGAAGGTGCTGGAGGGGGTACTGTGAGGAGGAAGGGCCCAGCTGAGGCAGGTGTATTGTTTCCTCTTTCACTTGTTGGACTTGGTCCCTTTCCGCATCCCTGCCAGGGAGGCACGTGATTGGGCTGGCTGAAGTCACTAGGAACCCGGTTTCCATGCCTTTCTCCTTTCATTGGTCATTTTCCTGCCATTTCCAGTCACTTTCATACCACTCTGAACCCCCTCCCTT
>CABHPQ010002392.1:0-33120 GCA_902168405.1 Peromyscus aztecus | reverse complement strand
CCCCCCCCCCCCCCCCCCGCCCCACCCGTTACCTTCGCTCTGGCTCTGGCTCCTTCCTGGAAATGTGATTCCCAGCCTGGACTGGCACCGTGGCCTTTTTCCTTCTCATACCTAACCAGGGTCTCTCATTCTGGGCCTGGGTGGCTTCTTAGCATCTAACTCCAACATAGTCACCTAGACCTCCTTGGCCTCCAAGAAACCCCCGGAATCCCTGCCCTTCTCGCTTCCAAGTAGCCATCCTGATGGTGACCTCATGCTCCCCCAACACGGGACTCAGCCCTCCCCTTTTATCAGCTTGTCCACCTTTCCAGCATTAAAAGCAGCCAGGTTTTGCCAAGGCATTATGCGTGCAGTTTCATTAGCTGCCGCTAGGTGGGCTGTAGAGTCTGGGCTGAGTAATTAGAGACATTTAATATCAAGTCTATGCATTACAAAAAATGAAACAAACTCTCTCTCCATGTATATATATATGGTGAACATGCACGTGTAGCAGAGTTTATTAAATAACAGAATAGTAACCAATTTAATGACCTCAGATAAAAAGTGAAGGCTAATTTGGAGCAAGATGTAGAAATAGCCAAACACTTAGGTAAATCAGGCACCTTCATTAGCCCTTAACTGCTAATAATTAAACTTAATTTTACTTTTACTCTTCACTCCTTCTCCGAGCAATTTAATTTTGGCTTCGTTGAGCCGTGTCTGAGCCCCTGAGACCTCAGGTCAGCTATTCAAGGTGTTAAGCCACCTTCCCCCGCCTTCCCCTCCTGCGGCTTTAACTGCCCCACGAAAGAACCTTATCTGTGATTGCTTTCTGCAAATCCCTGGGAAGGCCTTTGGTCTCCTTTGTCTGCGCTTCCAGCTTCTACGTCTTCTGTGTTCAGAGTGCAAAACTGGAGGGTGAGGGATCATGCAACACATGTGCTCTATTTTCCCAGGGCTCTCTTTCCCCCCCCCCCCCCACCCCCAATTAAGAAAAGCATTTCCTCCTGATCACATCTCCTGGCCAAACCTTCCACCTTTGGAGCTGTGTCCTGTCTAGAATCTGTTTGCGACTAATTCTCGTGGTACTGGGCTGACCTTGGTCTTTGTAATGTCTTGGGTGAACGACCTCGTCAACAGTGGCGGGCTGTTCTCTGTGATCTCGGTTTTGAGCCAGGGCCATTCTACATCATCTCACATGGAGTCTTTTAAACTGCAGGGAAACGGTGCAATGACATTTTGGGATGAGAGCCCAAGGGTTCCTCACAGGAGGCTGTGACCATAGATGATCTCAGGACCAGCAGGGGTGCAAACCACTGCCCCCTTCTCCCTTCTGCCCCAGGGAAAATAAATCCCCAGGGACTGTTCTTCTTGCTGTTTGACCCACAGTCCTGACAGCCTTTGAGACCCAGGTCAAGAGTGAGGCAGAGGAGCCAGAGAGCAGAGGGGGAGGGGCAGAAGCCCAATGCTCCATTTGAAGTTCCAGGCTTAGTTCAGAGCCTGGCCAGCTGGGTAGGCCATGCTCACACTGCGTAGGGTACAATGTAAAATGAAAACACGGAGTTCCGTGTTCAAAAATGATTAAAAATATCAACATAGTCACAACAGAGCTTCTGCCCCCAAGTGAATGGGATGGGAGAAAGGCTAGAGCATCCCAAGGTACCCTGGGGTTCAGAGAAACACCCTCTGAAAAAAAAAGCCCTGGCAGTGAGCCAGAGATGACTGGAAGACAGGCAGGGTTGCCTGGGGAGGACAGAAAGCAGGAATTGGAGAAGAGGAGACACAGAGAAGGAGAAGCCTGAATAAGTGGCCTGCGGCTGGAGAGATGGTTCTTTTTTTTTTTTTTTTTTTTTTTTTTTTTTGGTTTTTTGAGACAGGGTTTCTCTGTGTAGCTTTGCGCCTTTCCTGGAACTCACTTGGTAGTCCAGGCTGGCCTCGAACTCACAGAGATCCGCCTGCCTCTGCCTCCCGAGTGCTGGGATTAAAGGCGTGCGCCACCACCGCCCGGCCGAGATGGCTCTTCTGTTAAGAACACTTGCTGTCCTTCCTGAGGATCCAGGTTCAAATCCCAGCACCCACGTGGCAGCTCACATCTACCTGTAACTCCAGTTCCACCCTCTTTCTGGTCTCCCTGGGCACCAGGAGTACATTTGGTACACAGCCATACATGCAGATAAAACACCCCCCCCACACCCCACACCCACACACATAGAAAAAATAGGGGGTGGGGTGGTCCTCAGTGCTTCTGGGGACAGTGGGACCAAGATCCCACACACTGCCTGAGAGGCCCCGTGTCTCTGCAGAGGCATTTCTTTATCCCATCCTCAGGGCAGAGGGATGTCTGGGATGCTCACTCTCTGGCGGTAACTGCCAGCTGAACTTTATGGCTGAGGAGGTCCCAGGCTCTTGGCATGGTCCTGAGGCAGAAGTAGGAGGGTGCATAATGGCCCTTGAAGTGTGATTGTCAGTACGAGATAGATCTGAGGGGTGGGAAGGAAATGGTTGCTGTACCCCAGGAAGATGGACCCCCAACTTCCCCTCCCTGCTCTAATTAGCTCCAGGTTCTTGTCCTCTTGAGGCCTAGTTATTTCCTGCTGCCACAGCGATCAGGGGGCCTGGTCAGGGCTGATGAGATCTCTGGGGCCGTGGGGTGGGTTGCACGAAGTTGCCGTCTAAGCAGCCTGGTGCCCTCCCATTTGTCACTGGCATTAGTGCTCACACAATGACCTGTCCGCTGCTGACGAGGGGCTCGGAGTTCTGGAGAACAGGTCTCGGATGGCCAATGCGGATAGCCAATTTAGAATTTCAGTCCATTTACCAGTGAATCGCCCCCAAAGAACACCATTTACGGAGTTGACAAAGGCCAAATTAGATTTCAGATTCTGGTGTGCGCAGGTGACAGCGGAGGGGGATGAAATAGTGAGCCAGAAGCAGCGAGCTCGGGGTTTGTGCAGGAAACCTCGGCTCGCCCCACCCTCAGCTCACCCCACGCTCGGCTCGCCCACAGCTCCCTGGCCGAACGGATGGCTCAGTGGCTCTTACCGCACAGCCACTTCTTGTGGGGCTCCTTCTCCTCACTGTCGCCTGTGGCCTCTGTCACGTGTTCTCAGCACCTTTCTTTGCCCCCCTTCTCTTCAGCTGGATTTCCTGGTCTCTAACTTTCTCCATCTGTTTTCTTGGGGTTCTGCCCCATTCTATGTTCATTTTGGGGGGGGGGCTGCCTTAGCAGATGGGGATCATTATTCTGTGTGATTAGAAGGAGGAGGTAGAGATAATGTGACATGTTCACCAAATCCTATTTTTATTGGGCAGATTGCAAGACTACGTTTTCCAACCTTTTAAAAAAGATAATGTTGGGTTGGTGAGATGGCTCAGCTCGTAAAGGCGCTTGCTGCCAAGGCTAATGACCTGAGTTCAATCCCCAGGACCCCAATGGTGGAAGAAGAGAACCACAGTTGCCCTTTGACCTCCACACGTACATTGTGATACGTGTTTTAGGGTTACTATTGCTGTGATAAAACACCATGACCAAAAGAAACTTGGGGAGCAAAGGGTTTATTTCTCTTACACCTCCACATCACAGTCCATCACTGAAGGAAGATAATTCAGGAACTAAAGGCAGGAACCTAGAGGCAGGAACTGAAGCAGAGACCACGGAGGAATGCCGCTTCCTCGCTTGCTCTCTGACGGTTTACGGTTTGCTTAGCCTGCTTTCTTATAGCACCCAAGATCATCATCCCGGGGGTGGCACCACCCACAATGAGCCAGGCCCTGTCCCATTGGTCACTAATGAAGAAAAAGCACGAAGTCCTTGCCCACAGGCCAGGGAGGCATTTTCTCAACTGCGAGTCCCTCTTCCCAAATGACTCTAGCTTGTGTCAAGTTGACATAAAACTAGCCAGGCCAGCATGTGAGTGTCCATACATATACACCCACACAGGCACACAGACAAGTAAATCAATGGTTATAATAAAAATAAGACGATATTTAAGTTAAGGCTTAAAAGATGAAGACAGGCTGTGGAGCTGGATTTGGGAATGAATGGACATTCAGATAACTGGATTTGGTAGATGGAGTAAGGGATGCTGTCCTGATTAGTTTTATGTCAACTTGACACAAGCTAGAGTCACTGGAGAGGAAGGAGCCTTAACTGGGAAAATGCCTCCATAAGACCAGGCTGTAGGCAAACTTGTGGGACATGTTCTTAATTAATGATTTTTGTGGGAGGGCTTAGCCCATGGTGGGCAGGGCCATCATTTGGCAGGTGGTCCTGGGTTCTTATAAGAAAGCAGGCTGAGCAAGCCAGGGAAGGAAACCAGTAAGCAGTAACCCTCCATGGCCTCTGCATCAGCTCCTGGATCCAGGTTTCTGCCCTGTTTGAGTTCCTGTCCTGACTTCCTTCAGTGATGAACAGTGATGTGGAAGTGTAAGCCAAATAAACCCTTTCCTCTCCAAGTTGCTTTGGTCGTGGTGTTTTTCATCACGGCAACAGTAGCCCTAACTAGGACAGATGCCAGCTCTCCACTCTTCTGTGGCTGCATCACATGTCCACATACTTGCCACAGCCTCATGGTGTTGGGAGCACATTTTCCTACTGTGTAAATTAAGAATTTACCACGTAACCTGCCTTGGCCAGCTGGATGTCAGTGAGCATCTTGAAACATTGAAGTTCCATTTGCCATGCTCTACCATTGCTAAGAGTAGGGCATGTCTGGCAATGCCCCAAGTCTCATGGGTCTCAGAATAAGAAACCTGGACTGGAGTCTAAAACTCAAATGTGTGGCCAGTGTCTCAGACTAGTCAAGGGCAGACAGAGTAGCCAAACCCAGCCAACCCACAGACACGGAGTTAGGGGAGAGATGGTCACACAGAATTATTGTGGCATTAAGGATACGGATGAACTGAAGTGGAGTGATGGGGCTGGGGGCTGGGATGAGGAGCGGGACCAGTTTATGCAACCAAGGCGGTAGTCTGGATGGGAAATCTTTAGAGAACTTCACTCTCTAGTGTGGTGGTATTGTGTTCCCCCAAATATTTTGCACGCTAATAAACTTATCTGGGGTCAGAGAAGAGAACAGCCACAATATTAAACATGAGGATAGGCAGTGGTAGCACACGCCTTTAATCCTAGCATTCCAGAGGTAGAAATCCCTCTGAATCTCTGTGTGTTCAAGGATACAGCCAAGCATGGTGACTCACTCCTTTAATCCCAGGGAGTGATGACAGAAAGCAGAAAGATATATAAGGTGTGAGGACCAGAAACTAGAAGCTTTTGCCTGGTTAAGCTTTTAGGCTTTTGAGCAGCAGTTCAGCTGAGATTCATTCTGGATGAGAACTCAGAGGCTTCCAGTCTGAGGAAACAGGATCAGCTGAGGAACTGGTGAGCTGAGGTAGCTGTGGCTTATTCTGCTTCTCTGATCTTTCAACGTTCACCCCAATACCTGGCTCCAGGTTTGCTTTTATTAATAAGACTCTTTAAGATTCATGCTATACTCTAGAACAGGGGTAGGTGGATGACTGATCTCACTTTGCAGAAGAGGCCCAGAGGGCTTCACCCAGTTGATTGACATCACCATGACGGAGTGGACTCAGCCTCCAGATCCCTGGGTCACCGAGGAGCAGCCTGAATTCTGCTCAGCCTTGTCTTTTCTGCTCTCATCTCCAGGCTCTTGGATGATGCGTCTCTCTCCCTGCTCTCTGTCCCTTGCACAGCTCTGGCTTTCTCTGTGCTCCTAAGCCATCTCAGTTCCCCAGCAGCTGTTCTACATCCTTGTTAACCAGACCCGGCCACTATTCTCTGCTGATCCCATGCGTCCTCTGACCCCATGATACCTCTGGCCAGCACCATCCTAAGCCCTGAGCAGATCCCACACCACTGTCCCCTCTCTAGCCTGACAGGTAGACACTTAGCTGATGGATGCTGATAATGGCTTCCAGCTGCCCTGTCTGTACCCCTGTTCCCCAACTCTCCACTTTTCCCATTTCCACCTTCCCCATGCTGTGGTCACATACTGCAGATTGTTTCAATTTTTGCCCTTTACCGTGTAGGTCAAGGTCATCAGCTGTGAGTTCCCTCTATTTCCCACAGGGCTTCCCTCCTAGGCTGCTGGTTTCAGGCAGCTCCCAGGCTCTCCTCCATGAGGTCTCTGCTCCTTTGTTCATACCTTCATTCATTCATCAGCCTGATGTCCCCTGGCCCTTCTCCAGGGGTGTAAGGCTCAAGCTTTTCCAGCCGCAGAGCTCGGCAGAGCCGCCTCAGCCATTGCTCCACTTCTCCTCACTTGGCACTGTCATTCTGAGGAGCTTCCTTCCGGTTTCCTGCTTCCTCTGCACTTCCTTCTCCTCCTCCCTACCCGCTCTATTCTCCCTGCTGGCTCCACCCACACCATTCTCCTCAAGGCCACCAGTGCCCACTTACCCAATCTAGAGACGCTTCTTCATCTTATCCTATAGATCTGCAGCACTCCACAAGGTCGGCTGCTGTGTTCTGCCGACTCATTTCCCCCCTACTGAAACCCCGGCATTGTCCAAACTCCACCTGTCTCCCCTCGCCTCAGTCCTTTCTCTGGTTGCCGTGACTCCTTCCGAGAGCAGTTCTTGGCCCATCAGACTCAACTAATCCTGAGTCTGTTCTGAAGAACAGACACAGCCCCCATGTACCCTTCCCATCTAGACAGCAACCCACAGGTGCCTAGACCCATGGTCCTTCCTTCTCCAACCCCTACGGCTATTTGAGCTTTTCCTGTAGGTTAGCGGTGTGTCCCATCATGGTCCCTGGTTTTGTCATATTCATCTCCACAGTGTGACCTGTTGCTGAGTCCTGCCAAATCTGCCTTCCCTAAGATATGTGACTGAGACCCTGCATCCCCCGCCCCCTTCCCCTAGGAGCCTCCTCTGACTATCATAACACACACACACACACACACACACACGCACGCACGCACACACACACACACACACACACACACACACACACACACACACACACACCCCTCACTCCACTGCTCTCTTGTAGCAATGCAATACACCAGCAGTGATATCAACGGTCACACTTCCTGTCTGTCTTCCTGCCTGACTCCGAGCTCATGATGGGCAGGAGCTGTTCTTGCCCTGGCTATCTCTGTAGGACACAGCATGGTGACTGTGAGGTATAGGTGGCTCCACAGATCCTTGAGAACATGGGTAGCAAAGGGAGAGGAATCCTAGGTTGGGGCTGGGGGGTGGGGACAAGGCCTACTTGGCGTCTATGGGGAACACACAGTCAAGTGAAGCACAGACCGCTGAGCCCCTTTGCACACACCTCCCCCCAAATCTCCGAAGACCTCAGCGACTGAGCCTTTTGTTCTGTTGACAGGAGGCGAAGCAGCTACAAGCTCCTTAATCACCTCTCCACAAACACAGGGAAGCCTCATTAATCCCAGTGACTGATGATCTATTGTCCTCGGCTCAGGTCTCTCAGGCTGGCCTTCCTCTGCAGAGGCAGAAAGAAGTCCCCTAGGCTAGCGTTGCTGCTACAGATGAAGTCCCAGGCCTGTAGGGCTCGTACTCTGGGACCAGGGGAATCTATGGTCAGCACTGAGACCAGGGTGGGACTTCCACCATGGCCACAGCTCACTCACCAAGTTCAGGACAGTGGAAATGCTTGGTGCTAGCTGAACCAGAAGAGAAGTAAGTTCACGGGGCAGGCGTGTGTGTGTGTGTGTGTGTGTGTGTGTGTGTGTGTGTGTGTGTTAGTATGAGTGATTAGCTCCATCAACTCTGGAGCCAATAGAGTTTGCAACTGTGTGGCTGTGGACAAGCCGCTTGTTTTCCCATGACTTAGTGTTTCTGGTGGTAAAGGAGGGGCAGCCACAACATCTACTCATGAGGTTGTCACGAGGGCAGCACATTGACCAATGAACGGTCTTGGTCTTGGTGCATCTTTTGTCTGAGATGGAATGCTTTGGGAGTCCTGTTCTCTATCCTCATCGCAAACGAGGGGGAACCAGAGGTTTGCTATGGCAACTGTGGGTTAGAGGAGTAGGGCCATCATTGGCTGTTCTCTGTCTGGTGCTTCAGGTTCCTTGGACTCGAGACCCAGTGCCCTAACCTGGATCAGCCCCATAGCATGGCTATATCCTTTGCCCTCATGGCTGGGGTCAGAGGTCAGGAACTCTAGGTTCTTCTTCTGGTTTTGCTTTTGACTTTTGTGAATAAGGACAGTTTGGTTTTTCTTTGTGTCCCAGTTTCTCTATCTGTACAAAGAAGGAATGGGCATAGATGGGAAATGGATTTGCTTTTATATACTACTGTTGTGGTGGCAGCTGAATTCTTGGGCTAAGAAGCATATTGAAGCTATGTTCGGACTCAGTAGGACAGAGCATCTACTATTGATTAGTGATGTCTGCAGTGGGCATAGGCTGGAGAAGAGGTGCTGTGTGTCTTGTCTTTGCTACCTCTAAGCTAGTTGCTTGATTTTGGAGAAGTCCACACCCTTGCTCTAAAGCTTCTCAGTGCTGCAAATGTTCACAATGATATGAATAGTCTAGACAAAATCTAGGCATTAATTCTAGGAAGCCCCACTAACTGTACTTCCATGTTACCCAGATTGAAGGGGAACATCATCTACTATATATCTGTGGTATATAGTGGGTGGTCACCATGAAGAGAAGAGAGACTTTGACTCGAGGGAGGGGAATCTAGGAGGGGAAGCATGTATGTGACCACGACTAGCTGAGCAGGGGGCAGGCCTGTAAGTGTCCTAGGATGCCAGAAGCAGGCAGGCTTGGGAAGGTTGCCTATGAACTTGGGCCTGGAGCCAGAAGGGTTTTAGTCAATGAGACCAAGGAAGCCAGTCTCACAGGTAGCTTTTCCCATAGTCTAGGTGGTGGGGCTCTGCACTGGGAACTTCTGTCTCTGGACTGTAGCCCAAACATTCCTGCCAGAGCTGCCACCTGGTCATTGACTGCACATAAGATGTGAAGGGCAAGATGACTTGTAGGAAGTAGGAAGTTCTGAAATGATTTTCACGGAGACACGAGGTCCTTTTAGTTTACAGGATTGGAAGTAGCTAGAGCCGAGGGTAGCCGGGAGTGGGTACCATCCTGAAGAGGGCACCATCCTGCAGGGTGCTTTGGGAGGTTATATGCCATAAGCACAAGGGTTCCCAGCCTGGAGGCAGCTGGAGGATTGATCAAGTTCATGAGCACAGAGCCCAGCCAACAATTAAGCTCATGTAACCATCTTTCTCTTTGTAAATTCATGGAAATGCAGGATAATGGATTTCCTTGTAGTTTGAATTTATTGTCTGCTCACTCAATCAAGGTTCTTTTAGCCACTTAATTGTGTCGATATTCAGGAAGTCCTAACTCAACAAAAGTGCCAGAAAATAGAGTGGATAGTTTTAAAAACTATCCTACACCCAGCAAGTGCCTTTTCCTACCTCTGGACCCTGAGTAATTGTCTGTACTTGGGCTCTACAACAATGAGCACAGGTCAATATCATGGACAGTTATGCAGCTACAGTGACAGCTTTTCCTGGATTCCAGATATTTCCGGATTTATGCCCCTGGGCAAGTAACAATCTACTGACACCTCAGTTTCTTTATCTATAGAATGGGTATAGTTCTATCAACCTTGTAGGAGTGTTGGAAGATTTAGCAAGGTAGTTGTATGTGAAGATGATATCAAAAGAAAATAAAATGGAAGGTGTTTTGTGTATGTGTGCGTGTGTGTGTGTGTGTGTGTGTGTGTGTGTGTGTGTGTATACTAGCCCCTGATGATCATATGGAAGCCAGAGGTTTACGCTAGGATGATCTCCTCAATCAATTACTTCTCCATATTTTTTGAGACAGTCTCTCACTGACCCTGAAGCTTTCCATTTTGGCTAGCCATGCTGGCCAGTGAGCCCACGATCCGCCTATCTCCACCTCTCCCTGAGCCCTGGGGTTATAGACATGTGCTACCGCACCTAGGTTTTGTTTTTTGTTTTTTTTTTAAATGTGGGTGCAGTGCTGGAGATCTGAACTCAGGCCCTCACGCTTCTGCAGCAATCACTGTGCCCTGTGAGCTGTGGCCCCAGCTCCAGAAGGTGCTAAACTAACAACAGCTAGTGATTTTATCATTGGTGTGAGTGCAAATTTACAGTAACATCTACTGTGTTGTAGTAAAGCATGACTTAAAGGTGAAGTGTCACAACACCCAGGCACAGTAACAAAACCACCAGGACACATAGTTATAGGACAAGGGGAGACCTGCACAGGATTACATTGGTCACATGGGTTTGTGCTGCAGGCCGCACCATAGAGATGTAGGAATGTCATTGCAGTAACATGCAGCGGCAGTTACACATACACAGAAGAACTTTAGCTGCACCAAGGCAGATAAACAGCAAGGTAACAGAGCCACAGCGCTAACATGTAGTACCACACAGCCATGGCAATATACGGCCACATTCGTATAGAGGAATATTAACTTAGAGTGAAAGTAGATGCCATCAGTCACAGTTAGAGAGACAATTCCTACGAGGGACAGATAACAGGAATACACGGGTTATATAACATAGTTACAATTTCTTAGAGGGATTACAATACATATGCCCAATCACATGGAGTTAGAGTAATAGATGTGTCTTGGTCTGTGGGGACGCCGCTGCACACAGGCCGGGCAAGGCTGCCTCTAGCATCCTGCCTGCACTTGGATTTCTTCCCTGTGTGTTTAACAGTGCATGCCAGGACTTTATAAAAAGCAATGGATGTTCTTTAAGGGGAAAACCCTTCTAAGGCATTTATATAGGGCAAGATTCTGCATCCACATGCATCTTGTCTGATTATTACTGTCTGGGTGTCCCCAGGTTCAAACACTTGAGAATTAGAGCTAGAAGGAGTAATCTCTCAGGAGACTGGACCTCAGGCCACAGGCAATTCTAAACCAGGCTACAGCCTCAGTCCTTTTCCTGTTAGCTGCACACTGACTGGACGTGGTTTTTAGGTGACCTTGTCTTCCATGCTATAGGAACACATTTGATCATCTCTGTTCTTCCTTCCCTCCCTTCCTCCCCTTCCATCCTCCCTCCCTCTTCCCCCTCTATATCTCTTTCTGTCTTTCACTGAGATTTTAAGACCTAGAAGCTTTTGCTTTGTGTGAGCAAAAGCCCCCTTTGACCATTATCCTATGAAGGTCAGAAGATTACTTCCAGGCAGGAAGTTCTGTCATATGGGGACGTCGGTGACATTTGTAACCCAGCTGGTGTGGGCTGCAGTAGAAGAGAAGTAACTTCTTAGGGAAGCTGGTGTCTGCTGAGGCTTAACCAGTGAGCTGACTTCTTCATGGTCACCCTTTTGTGGCCCAGCTTGGGATCTAGTCCTATGCCAATATGTACGCTGACAGCCATTGCTGGGTAACAAAACACCCCAATGCTCCTTTATCACAACACAGTTTGTTATTGGTCATAACTCTGCAGGTCAGGGTCCTCTTGCCAGGGAGAAGGCTTGGCTGGTTTGGGCTTGGTACACTCAGGCCTTGGTGGTTAGCTGGCTGTTCTGGGGTGGCCTGGGCTTGAGGAAGTGGTATAATCAGTGGCATAGTCCTGTGTCTCTCACATTCCTACAGAAGGCTTGTTCCCAAAAAAGCGTCAGGAATAAGTGGGAGAAAGGGATAGGGGGAGAGAGAGCAGGACCTTTGAGTTCTCAGCTTACCTGAGCCCCGTCAGCTCTGCCAGGTTACACAAGGCTAGCCCAGATTCACCCACAGCACCAGACTGCACTTCCTGATGGGGGTGCTGCAGTCACACTGCCCGGTGCTAACACCTGTGGAGAATCCTCCAGCAAGCCCCTTGCTCCTCTAGGGGGCTTCCTGCCTCCTGGGCCCCTCAAAAGGAAAGCATCTATGAAACCCATTTCCTTATAAACAGTCCCCTCTTGATTCAGAATGTCTGATGGGGCCTCTATTCTTTGTCACCTAACACCATAGATTAAAGGGCAGAGGTCACACCGTCAGGACCCCAGCTCATGTGACCATCTCACAACCCCCACAGCATTGCTCTGCTGGGGCTGGGAGAGCTTGACTCTAAAATAATGAGGGCTGGTGGGGCTGGGGTTGCCCTCAGTGACAGCACACCATGCTGTGTGTGCAAGGTCCTGGGTTTGGTCTCTACCCAAAAGAAAACAACAATGGAATAGTTAGCTCTGTGTGTTTAGTCTCTAGACTCTAGTCAGGGAGCTGCTTAATGCCTAAGAAAGGATCATCAAGGTATATTCCTGAGTGTGCTCCCAGCCTGGCATTTGGAGATGAAATGATGTCCTTAAGCCGTGGTTGGCTCTATAACTCTCCTGTACTGTCTTTAAGACTCCCACCTAGAGCACTGCCCACCACCTCTCCATGTGTCGGGAGAGGCCTACTGGACATGGAGACACATGCCTGCAACTCCAGTACTCAGGGATCAGGAGAATCAAGAGTTCAAAGCCACCCTGAAACAAAGAGTGAGACCCTGTGTCAGAAAGCCAAGGGTTAGGAAAGTAACTCCCAGGTGGAGTAGTTGCCTAGCATGGACAAGGGGGAGGAGGGAGAGGGAGAGAGAAGGAAGCCTTTAAACCAACCTTCTCTTTTATTTTTCATGGTTGCTAGGGAGCTCATCCTCAAATCTACCACCCAGTCACTTACAAAAAGATCTTAACAGTCAAGCTTCCTGTGCCTTGAAGTCTGAAGTTCTTCTCTGGCTTAAGATGTCTCTTTGCAGCCTCTAACCGATGAAGACAGAGTGAATGGATGAGAAACCAGCATAATGTTAGCACACTTGTGTAAATGAGGCTGTGTGTGGTGTGTGTGCATGTATCCACGGGCTTCTTATTACTATCGTAATGATTTACCACGAATTTAATGGCTTGGAACAACACACGCTTGTTATTTTATAATTCTGGAGGTCTGAAGTCTAAAATGAGTCTTTCAGGGGATGATGAAGGTGTTTACAGAGCTGTGCTCCTCTTCGAGTGCCCTAAGGAAGAATTTTTTTTTTTTCCTTTTTCAGCTTCTAGATGCTTCCTGCCTTCCTTGGCTCATGACTTCTCTCGTCTTCAAATCCAGCAATGGGATGTTTCCCAGCCCTCCACCCAGTGTTCTCTCACTTATTTGTTGTCATGCTTCTCTTTCCTGTGAACATTTATGATTGTCTCAAGCCCTTAGATAACCTAAGAGAATCTTCCCCTCTCAAGATTTGTTATTTTGTCCTCTGAGGTGTGATGTTATTTTGTCGTCCAAGCTGGCCTTGAACTCCGGATCTTCCTGTCTCAGCCTACTGAGGACCTGGGTTACAGGCACACATACCATGATGCCCAGTCCTACTTTGAGATTCTTAGTCACATCTGCAAAGCCCCTTGGAGCACATAGAAGAATATATTCATGGGCTCTGGGGATGGGACACGGAGCCAGAGTGGGTTGCTCACATCAGTAGCCCACTCACAAACAATTTCCTTCTTTCTCCTCCTCCTCATCCACTGTCCCTCCTTGTTGAGATGAGAGTAGCCTAGGCTGTCCTGGAACTTGTGGCAATCCTCCTGCCTTAGATTTGATTTCCCTTCTTATGTCCCCATTTTCTCACATGATCTTGGGGAATCACATTTCAAGTAAACTGTGGACACATTTCAAGTAAACTTCAGACTTCAAGGCACAGGAAGCTTGACTGTTAAGATCTTTTTGTAAGTGTACCTTACAACAAACTCAATGTTGTCTTAGGGTCTATTTGGAAGAAACATGTGTAGTGTGTGACCTATGAGTAGAGTTATGGGTATGTTCTCTCTTTCTTTGAGTCCTTTGAGCAACCAACCAACCAACCAACCAACCTTACTTCCTTCTTTCCTGTGTGTGCGTGTGCTTGTGCGTGCGTGTGTGTGTGTGTGTGTGTGTGTGTGTGTGTGTGTGTGTGTGTATGTGTGTGTGCAGGCCTGAGGTTGATGTCTGGTGTCTTTCTTGACCACTCTTCTCTATATTCTTTGAGGCACAATATCTTAGTGAATCCAGAGCCTGCCGATTGGACCAGTCTGGCTAGCTAGCTTGCTCAGGGAATTCTTCCTCTGCCTTTTGAATGTTAGAATTACAGGCAGGCTTCCACACCTGCCTGGCATTCATGTGGGTGTTGGGGATCTAAACTCCAGCCTCCACATTTGCATAGCAGGTGCTTTACATGCTGGCTCATCTCCCCAGACCCCCATGAGTTTTCTATATATTTTACAGTTATATTATTAAAAACAAACCAACCCAATAACAAACAGCACAGCGCAGGAACAGTACATGTGTTTTAGAGCACACATTCAAACACAAACTAAATTTCTTATGAAGAATGTGTCTTAGAGCACTCTTGAGTCTCTGCAGTCTTTCTCTGTTATCCAAAGCATCCCCCCTGGCTAGTGCGGTGTTAGAGGAAAAAGTGTTTTCTGTCACCAGGGTATGCTGAATATTGGCTTCAGCAAAGTATTGATTTCAGAATGAGGTGGGATGCCACAGATTTCTGGCTTATTTTTCTTGATAAGACCCCTTAGCTTTGCATTTGTGAGGCTCATGGATTTCCTCTATTAAAGCTCTCAGGTCCCCTGTGCAAGGCCGATATATGCTGACTAGGGGGAGTCAGCGACTGGCTTCTCACTGCCTGGTTCTGGAGGCCCTGTCCCTGGAGGCCCTGTCCGTGGTCTTGACGCAGCCCTGAGACTTAAGGTAGCAGCTGTCTCCAAGGCTGTTTAAAAAAAATCCTCTGGAGATGGTAAGAAAACATTACAGTCTATGATTTACATGAACTGGTCTACTTTAAAGATCCCAGTTCAGATTTGCTATTTAACACATGGATTATTATAAGTGTTTTGTCATCTGTTGGGGAGTGGCTGAACATGGGGGTGGGGTGAAGTATGTTGGGGCACAGTTAGAAAGTTGAGTTCCAGGGTTAACAGTGGTGGCCGCTTGTTGCTTACGTTTTCCTGCCTGGCCCACAGTCAGGACAAATCTCTCTCACCTGCCAGTCCCACAGCTGCTCAGATCCAACCAAGTAAACACAGAGACTTATATTGCTTACAAACTGTATGGCCGTGGCAGGCTTCTTGCTAACTGTCCTTATAGCTTAAATTAATCCATTTCTATAAATCTATACCTTGCCACGTGACTTGTGGCTTACCGGCATCTTTACATGCTGCTTGTCCTGGCGGTGGCTGGCAGGCAGCGACTCCCTCCGCCTTCTTGTTCTTTTAATTCTCTCTGTTAGTCCCGCCTATACTTCCTGCCTAGCCACTGGCCAATCAGTGTTTTATTAGCAACACATTTGCCATACAGAACATCCCACAGCAGCCGCTCTCATACATCACTTCTGCCTCGGTGTTTTCAGCTTATACTCTGCTGTTTGTGGGATCTATGAATTACACACCCCACTTTGAACTTAAGCTTCTGATTGAAATACAGTTTGTTTTTGCTTTGTTTTGTTTTGTTTGTTTGTTTTGCTTTTTGAGACAGGGTTTCTCTGTGCAGCTTTGGAGCCTCTCTTGGAACTTGCTCTCTAGATCAGGTTGGCCTCAAACTCACAGAGATTTGCCTGCCTCTGCCTCACAAGAAATATAGTTTATTTTACAGGAAAAGCATATACAGTTTAAGGGAGCAAGTCAATGAATTTCATGACACAAACATATCCATGTGGTCAGTATCCAGAGTAAGAAACAAAATCGGGGCTGGAGAGATGGCTCAGTGGTTAAGAGCACTGGCTGCTCTTGCAGAGGACCCGGGTTTGGTTACCAGAACCCACGTGGAGCTCACAACTGTCTGTAACTCTAGTTCTAGGGGAGCCTCCTCTGGCTTCTGGGGGCACTGCCTACATGTAGCACATGGACATACATGTAGGCAAAACACCCATACATATAAAACTCAAAAGAAAAGAAAACTACAGGCATGCCAGAAGCCAAATTTTACATTGCCATACAGTCACTACCTGCCCCAGATAGCCCCCATTCTGGTTTCTGGAACCACCCTTGACTTTCACATGTTTTGGGGTTTCATGTAGATGAACTAGTGCCGAAAGCAGTTTCCTTCGGTAAGCTCTGCATCAGCGAGGCTGGTCCACATCACATTTGGTGTTGTTTGCTCATTTGCATCGCTGCTTAATATTGTCAACTTGGCAGGGTCCAGAATGGTCTTGGGAGCACGTCTGCTCATGTCTGCAGGGGATTTTAGGCTAATTGAGGTAAACTAAGGGAGGAGGGACACCAATCCATGGACTGTGGTCCTAGACCGTGTGAGAAGGAGAAAGCGAGCTGAGCACAGGCATTCATCGATCTCCGTTTCCTGACTGCTGTCTCGTGCCCCCGCTGTCATGCCTTCTCTACCGTCATGGACCGAACCTCTGAAGTGTGAGCCTAAATGAACCCTTCTTCCCATAGCTTTTGGTAAATATTTAGTCATTGCGACAAGCAAAGTGACTGACACAGAGATCTTATGAGCAGTGACATGAGGAACTTCTAATGTGTCTTGTTAGGAAACAATCTGGTTTGAACTAGACCTCTACAAAATGTTCATGTGGTTTTACCTCAAGGGTACCTGTTAATCCCGACAAACAAGAGTACAGACCACCCCTCAAATTAGCCAAGTTTATAACAAGCTTTATTATATGTGCACAATATAGTCGGTCTGGTGACTGCCTCTCCCTAAAAGTGAGATTTGAGAGGTCAACCCTGAACATAGGGAAAGGCATTGTCCGAAAATTGGCTTGGAAGATTTCCAGAGGAATTTTAGTTACATAGAAACTTGCAGAATGTCTCAAAATTATTTATCAGAACACCTTATCTTATGAGGGTAGGTGTAGGTCAAAATTCAGTCAAGTGAGGACCAAGTTGAATTCCAGGAAGGTTCAAGGTATGGTCAAGTGAAATTCTAAGACACAGAAACTTAAGTTTTACAGAAAACAGAAACAAATTTCTTTTGACCTTGTGATAGTGGCTACTGATCTTAAGATGGAGTCAGGCTGGCTCATTATACCGTGGACTGAAGACAACTAAGCAGATGGGAGTTATGAATGGACAGGTCGGTTCTTCTACTCTGAGCAAATGATGGTCTAGTCAGATCAACAGAAAACTAGGGGAAAAGGAAAAATTTGTTCCGAAAAGATGCTATGCAGTCTGTCTGGATCCTAGAGTGAGGCCACACCACAGCTGATCTATGACGCCATGTGGTGTGTGGTAAACTTGTATGGTGCTGAGCCACATACAGGGAATGTTTGTTACTACAGCATAACCTAGCCTTCTCTGACAGATACAACAATATTGTTAACAATGAAGCATCCAGATTACAAAGGCAAACTGCTACTTTTTTCTCCCAAGTCACATATAAAGTTGTGTAGTGGCCCCTCTGATTCCTTACACCAGTTCTGATAGTTTGTGACAAATGTTTAGATACTTCTTCTGAGAGTAGTTTTTACTTAATAGTGACAGATAAAAAGCCTCATACCATCAAGAAAGAGCTTGTTCTTCCTGCCTTGGGAAAAAAAAAGATGAAATAACTCACAGGAAACAATCCATGCACAAACTAAAATGCATCTCTTTGTCAGCAAGTGCGGCTGGAGGATGCAGAAGAACTCTGCTGAAGATGGGAACGGACGAGGGCAGGATGGAATTGGGCAGCGTGGGGGGTCTGCTGTGCAGCCACTGTGGCCTCTCAGCCAATGCTACAGGCTGGATTTGGGTCTCAGTAATGAAACACACAAAGAATTACTTTTTTATGAGATGTGCCAAGGAAGATTTAGTTTCAATAATCAGCGACTTATTTAATGAAAACAATGTGTTATGGAAAAACAGTATAAATATAGCCATGAGAGGTTGGACGCTTAACTGCAGTATCTGAAGGATTTGGGGCTGAGGTTCCACAGATTATCACAGACATGACATCCATTCAAGACCAGCTGTGGAGACAAAGAAGTCGAGGGTAGAAGGGAAAAATGACAGTAAGAACAGGATGTCATTGATGTGGGTTAATATAAAATAAGACCTTTAGTATGGCAGAATTCTTAGTGTTTTATAGCAAGTGTGTGGAGCTTTGGTGGTGATCTTGCAAAATAATGAGATAGAGAACTTGAAGACAAGTCACATGGTCTTTGTTTTTCAAAATGAGAAATAACTTAAACTTACTGGACATTTTTATGACAATTTTATGCTTTAAAGCTATGTGATACAACCAAAAACTTTTTGTTTGTTTGTTTGCTTTTGAGGCAGGGTCTCTCTAGATAGTCTTGGCTGACCTGGCACTCACTGTGTGGACCAGGATGGTCTTGAACTCACAGAGATCCTCCCATGTCTGCTTCCCAAGTGCTGGGATTAAAGGTGTGTTCCACCATGTCCAACTAAAACCCTTTTTTTTTGTTGTTGTTTTTTTCTTTTGAGACAGGGTTTCTCTGTAGCCCTGGCTGTCCTGGAACTCCCTCTGTAGACCAGGCTGGCCTCGAACTCAGAGATCTGTCTGCCTCTGCCTCTCGAGTGCTGGGATGAAAGGAGTGTCATTGTCCCCCTATCTTCCCCCCACCCCTGCATTCCAACTAAAATCTTTTTTAAAAACTAAATTAAAAACAATTTGAGACCTTGAAATCCTGATCCACCTGCCTCCACCTCCCAGTCCTGGAATTATAGGCACCTGACACAGAGCACATAAGGAGGTCACAGTGAAAATTGGTTCTTTCCTTCCACCATTTGGTTTCTGGGGATTGAGTTCTTATCCTCAGGTGTGTGCATTAGTAAGCACCTTTACCCACTAAGTCCTCTCGAGGACCCTCCAACACAACTTTTTATGTAACCGTGGTAGGTTTGTGAGAACTAAGAATCTTGACACTGAGGCCATGCACTGTGGTAATTCCAGTGCTCAGGGCACTGAGGCTGTGAGTTCTAGTTCAGCCTGGATACACAGTGAGACCCTGTTCCAAAACAAACAAACAAATAAAAAAAACCCTGGAAAAATGTTATTGATGTATTATTAATAATAAATCTCCAGGTCCTATTTGGATGTCACCAGCTTTTCCACTAACATCTCTTTTCTGTCCCACAGTCCAATCCAGGACACCACATTGCGTTTAGGCAACAGAGATTTTTGAAAAGAAAAAACAAAAGCAGACATATTTTCTCTGCCTCCTTCCAGTACATCTGATATGTAAATAATAGCTGAAAGAGAAATTCTTTTCCAAAAAGGAACCAGAAGAGAGTATTTTTAAAACAAACATTTGGACATGTTTCCATTGTCGTGTGATTCTTTTTGACAGAAAGCATTTTATACACATCACCTATTACGGCTCCTATGTATGTAAACTTTAAGAACTTGGAAGTAGAATATTTTAACCTGATTTAAAAAAAATCTTCCCAAGTGTTCCAGAACCTATTTGCTAAAAATATAAAAATGTAACACCTTTTGATTAGTTTGTAAGAACCGCTGATTGACATCAGGGAAGATGGAAATCTGCTTGCTGAATTTCAACAAAAAACTTTGCATAATTGGTGGATGGGAAGGAAAAAGAACTGTGAGGATTTAGTAAGCCCAGCCTGGCACTGCTGTCTTCCCACTTGGAGCAATCCATCTTTGGAGGGTATCTTTCTCTCTGTTTTTTTTTTTCTTTCCCAGCCATAACAACAATTAAAACTAAGCGTAAAAAATAATCTGAATTAAGGACCAGACCGTTGCATCATAAAGCTTTGTTTTTGAAAACTGGAGCATTTCTAATCACATAGTTTGCACGAAAAAATTTTTTAGCAAGAGCAGAAAATGCTTTGAGCCATTAAATGTATGCAATGATCTAAAATATTTTATCTTATCACTTTGATTCTAAATAATTTCAATTATATCTTATAATGAATATAAAGTATTAGTGCAGAGGCACAGGAATATAATTTATAAGTGAATGTACCAAGTGCAGGCATGCACTCATTTTGAAAGAACTGTTGGGGGTGCTGGAGAAATAGCTTGGTGGGCAAGAGTGCTTGCTGCTCCTACAGAAGACTGAGTTTGGTTCCCAGCACCCTCATCGGGCAGCTCACAACCACCTGGGATTTCAACTCCAGGGGATCTTATGCTCTCTTCTGGCCTCTGCAGGCACCTGCATACATGTGCACATGCATAAAATAAAATAAATCTTTTTCTTTTTAATCTGACATCAAAGTCCTATGCCCAGGAGGCTGGAGGACTGAGAGAAGAGCAGAATTCCCTACCCTTCCAAGTGTGGGAGAAAATGGAATCTAAAGTTAGCCCTGAAACTGGCTTCCTCAGCCCCAGAGTTTGGTGGGGTATCTCCTAAAGGCCATATTCTAAAAGCTTGGTCACCAGTGTGGGGGGGGGGGGGGCTACTGGGAGATGGCAGACTCTTTGGGAGGTGAGGCCTGGTGGGGGGAAGTGAGGTCATTGGATGGTCTTGAGACCTCCACCCTGCCCTGTGACTCTGTCAGGTGGTCAGCTTTGCATGGCTGATGCTGTTCCTCATCACAGGCCTAAAGCAGCAGAGCCAATTGGCTGTGGATTGGGACCACTGATACTATGAGCCAATAGGAAGTTTTTCTTCTTCAAACTCATCGACCTCAGGTATTTGTCACAGAGGTGTAACGCTTGGGAATATACTCAGTGTTTGCAGAAATTTCCTGGGCACTCAGGTGGGTTGTAGCCATTCCACAAACAGTGCAGACTTAGGCACCCGGATGATCTTGCTGCTAGTACCCAAGGCCTGCTGGGTGCTGCCACCTCAGACTGCTTGCCTCTGTCTGGTCTCGCTTTGCTTAGACCAGGCATGCTCTTCTCTTGACCTGAAATCCTTCCTTGTAGCCCTTCTCATTATCTATTGGGGTCTTCTATTATCAGAAGCCATGGCCAGCTTCTCTTTGCCTGTCCGATCATCACTACACTGGGTAATTGATGATCCCTAAAAATATGTCATATCTTCACCCCAGGATTGGTTAGTGTGGACTTATCTGGAACAAAAGGTCTTTGCAAACATGGTTGAATGAGAGTATTGAGAAAAGGTCATACTGGATCGCCCCCAGTGGGCCCTGTATCTGATGAGAACTGCCCTTACAACGGAAGAGAGAGAACATGTGCATACAGAGTGGAGGGCCCCGTGAAGCTGGGCGCATTAGATGGGCACAGTCACCAAGGATGCTGACTGCTGTCAGAATCCGGGGAAGGTAAGGATAGGTTGATCACCGGAGCATCAGAGGGAATAGAGCTCTGCTCTCTAGGACTGTGAGGGAACATGGTCTTTGGTAGTAACCTGTTCAACTTGGGGTAGCCTTGGGAAACCAGCATGTTCCCTAACATCTGAGCTCTGGCATGCACTACTGGGAAGCTTTCCCTGTTTGTCTGGGGTTATAACCCCCTTCCTTGGGATTTTTTTTTTTTTTAAAAACAGGGTGTCAGGTAGCCCAGGCTGGGCTCAAATTCACTGTGTAGCTGAGGATGACTTTGGACGTCTGGTCTTCCTTCCTTCATTTTCCAAGTGCTGGATTTACAGGTGTGCACCACAATGTCCAGTTTTATACAGTGCTGGGGTTCAGACATGCTAGGTAAACACTCTACCAATGGAGCTGCACCCCCAGACTTCCCTCTGTCAGGCTTCTGACTTCTACCTGGGTGATCAAGGTGCATGATCCCCTGTTAGGACAGATCCCATGCATTGGAGATACAGCCAGCCTGTCTGACTGCTACTTCCCTGGCTGGACCTGTGCTGATGTGCATGGTAAAAATGATGGCAATCCCTCTCATTGGAGCACTCACGAAGTAAAAGGCTGTGTTCTAAGAGTGCCAAGCACACTGACCTTGCCCCATCACTGTGTAGAAGGTACTATGATAAGTTCCATTACATAGATGAGGATAGTTGAGGCTGGGATAGGTGATGTGATCTGCCTGGGTGCACCCCATCATGAGTAGCAGCACTATGGTTTGAACTAAGGCCTCTGATTCCTAAGCTTCTTCACCTCTGTTGTCTGGCTTTGTAGCTTCCCAGTATCATTTTGGTTTGTCCAATGAATAAATCCTCTTGCTCAGGGCTGCGTTGCAAAAATCCATTTTGCACACAAGTCTAGTGAGTGTGGTGACCTGACTTTCATAGCCCAGAGCAGAGAGATGTGTTCCTGCTGAGGAGGGCTGCAGGACGCAGTCAGTCTGGTGACAGGCAGAAGCTTGCTAGAAAGTAGCCCCGTGGCCCACACCTTTGCCAGCTCCAGGGCAATGTCAGGTTCCTCTGGCTTCAGCTATGTGTGTTTGTCAGTAAGCACAATGTACAGGCCAAGTTCAATCGTTTTCATCAGCCTCAGCCGAGTGCGTCTTTGTAGTGGGGAGAGAGGGAGGGAGGACAGATGGGTGGGGGTGTGACACAATTCAGATGTTATTTTTTCAATCAGAACTGGTTGAAACCGAAACCATATTTTGGAGCCTAAAGGGGAAAAACAACAACAAAAAAAACTTCAATTATCTTGAAATTTTCCTTCTGAGAAAAGCCCCCTTGCTGATAAACAATGGAGTTGTTAAACAAATGGAGTGTGATCATATTAATATTGTCAATACTAACAAATATTTGCACAGTATTTTGCAGGATACCAGATACTGATTCATTAATTCATCTTCCATTCACTCACTCACTCACTGGTCACCATCTCAGGGGACTGTTTACAACCACAAACACAGCCAAGTAAAAGTGGCTTGAACACAGGAGACAGACTATTTAGGAACGAATTTCTTGGTACGAGGTCCCAGAGTTGGTTATAGCCGATTGGGGAGCCAGGCTCTGCTCTTTCCTCTGCTGCCCTTGATGGTGGTGGCATTACACCTGTGCTTGCCATTTGGCTAAGTTCTCCAATGCCCTTTGTGCCTCCACTAGACCAAGAGAACAGGATGAAAACTACAGACACCAGCAGCTCCCCTCATGTGCCTTCTTCTTTGGAAACCCTTCCCAGAATCCTCAGCAGTTTCCCTTTATCTCTCATTGGCTGGAACTGGGTTACATCCCAGTCACTGTAAAGTGTTTGGATCTGGGAGGTGGAATTACCCACCTGAATTGGGCTCTGAGAGCAAGAAGAAAGGCAGAATGATGGTTGGAGGTGGGTTGGCTTCATTGTTCTTTCTGCTGACATGTTTCCTGTGCCGTGTTCTGACTGCAAAGGATACATGAATAGGAGCTGGGGAAATGGCTCAGCCGGTACGAGCACTTGCCATGTGAAACTGAGGACCAAGTGTAGCTAGGCACTTACATGGAAACCAGTGGCATGGGTGGGCAGGGGTGTGGGGCTTTGGGTGAAGACTGGGTAAAGATCAATCAAAGTTAAGGTTGGATGAGATACCCTGTCTATCCCTAGAGAACATAGTGAAGGGTGGTAGAGCAAGACACTTGACAATCATGGGTACAGCTATGTGCAAGACACACACACACACACACACACACACACACACACACACACACACACGGGCATGCATGCCTGCATAAATAATTCACATAGGGTTCTGGTGACATCTGTCTTATATTACCTCCACATATGGAGAGAGAAACTGGCTCCGATTGCTGAGCCAACTTGCCCAAAGCCCCCACAATCAAGGTGAATCCATAACTCCATCCCACATCATCTTGAAGCCATGTCCGTTCTCTCTGCAGGAGTCACCTCTTTGCACAGACCTTTCTGGAGCACCTCAGGTAGCATGGCCCATGCCTTCCCTGGGGCAGGACACCAACAGGGCTGTGTTTTATGCCCTGGCAGTCCTGAGTGCTTTGGAGTGCCAGGCTGCTCCCCCAGGATGCAGATGGAAGATGTGCCCCCACTCTATCGAGCAGGCAGGCTCCCTCAGATGGGCCCCAGATGGTGGCATTAGCTGAGCAGTGGATGGAGCCAGGAAAGGGGTGTTGGAAGAGAATGGGGACAAGCTTGGCCAGCCACATGCTGGATGGAGGGGATGATAAGGTAGAGGGATGGTGCCTGGGAGTTTCAGAATTGCTAGCCCATGATGGTTTTGGCTGAGGTCAGTACTATGGCTCTGACTGTACACTTGCCTCTTTGTGTGGATTGGCTTGGTTCACTGTGAAGCAGGGACTATTGCAGATGCGGAACCTATTGGAGCACCTGAGGGGTGCTGAGTGAGGGGTCAAGGAGATGACCTTAAATGTCCCCCAAAAGCCCATCTGCAAAGAGGCTTACTTCCCCGCCTGTGGTACAACGATGAAGTAGAAAATTCAGTAGGCGGGGCCTAGTAAGAAGTTAGCTCACTGGGGGTGTGTCCTTGGAGAGACTATTGGGACCCTAGTCTCTCTCCTTCTCCCCTCTCCTCGCCCCCGTCTTCCTCTTCCTCCCAGCCTCTCTCTTTCTGCTTGTTGGCTGTTGTGCAGTGAACAGCTTTACTCCAGTATGTCTCTGCCATGATGTGATGCTTCACCACAGGACCCAGCCCAAAGCAACGAGCCAGCTAACCGTGGACCAAGATCTTCATAACTATATCCCCAAATGAGCCTTTCTTCCTTTGTGTTGATTTTCTCAGCCTGAAGTAGAATGAATTCAGTCTAGTGGGGACTGGAATGTGAAGGCTGCTTCCCATCCACCCTTCCAGACAACAGCAGACAGAGATGGGTGTAGTGAATTGGGCTGGGAGAGACTGGTACAGGGGCTTCTCCCTGGATAACAGGTCTGGGTGCCAAGGAGAAGATCCTGTGCCCACAACCTTCCCAGATCCCTCTGCCATCCCTGGAATTAGGGGGCCAGGGCCATGTGCCCTAGCTCTGTATGGCCTGGTCGCCCTAGCTGGGGGATCCAGGGCAGGTCCTTTCTCCATCTGGGATTTCTCTCTGTACATGGGGACCTGAAGGGTCTGCCAGAATTCTCTTCCTATTGGTGGGAAACTGCTGGGTTGGGGGCACACTGGGGCCTTGTGTGGACTCACTCACCCTGTGATTGGGGTGGGGGGCTGGGTTGACTCGGCTTCTACAGCCTCTCTGGGGCTCTGAAGGAGAAGAGCCTCCTCCCAGGTCACAGACAGACTTGAGCCTTCTCACAACAGAACCACCAAGCACTTGGCTCCTGCAGAGCCTGTGTGTGTTTGTGTCTGGGTGCTTATGTGTGTGCTTGCTTGTGCCTGTGTGCCCATGGATGTGTTTGTCTGTGTACACTATATGCAGGTGAATCTCTCTTTCTCTGTCTGTCTGTCTGTCTGTCTGTGTGTCTGTGTGTCTGTCTGTCTGTCTGTCTCTCTCTCTCTCTCTCTCTCTCTCTCTCTCTCTCTCTCTCTTTTTGTTGATCATAGGCAGAACTTGAGATACTTCTTGCTTCCTCTAGGCCCCAGCTCCCGTGAAAGCCCAGCTCCTGCCCTGTACACTCCAGGCTGTCTCTTCTCACTCCTCAGCGTGGATTGTGAAAGCCCGGCTTCTGGATTCTCTCCAGCACCCCCTGAGAGAAGCGATGGCAGGGGAGGACTCTTGGTGGGCAGCGGCTTCGTGCCTTCTACTTCTTGGCCTTGCTTCTGTGTCCCCGCCTCAGCACTCTGTCTCCCTGTCTGCCACCTCGTCCTCCCCACTTCCCTGGGAGGTGCTCCCTCTCTCTCCCAGTCTGCCTCTCCTTCCCCCAAACCGTTCTCTCTGTCACTCTCTCCACCATCCTGGCCACCAGCACATGCCGACAGCTGCTCCTCTGGGAGGTGTGAAGGCAGGCTGGCAGCTGAGTTTCTCTGGAGGTGCTGAGCCAGGAGTCCCTGGGGCTGCTCTGCACTGGGGATGGGGGTGGCTGTGTCCTTGAGGGGAGAGAAGCTCTGTGAAGGTGAAAGAGGAAGGAGCTTCTGCCAAGGGCGGGTCATTGCTAGGAGCTGGCAGAAGTCTCTGAGGAGCTGGAAGCTAGTGTGGACGAAGAATGCGGTACCAAGGCTGGAGAGCATGTGCGCATGTGTGTGCACAGACTGGAAGGGCTCAGAAAGGAAGCGTCTGCTGCTCTAAGCCTCACCCCACCTCCTCTGTCCCATCACGGTCCCAGGCATCCACACAGAGCCACAGCAATGATGCAATCACTCAGTCCCTGAGAGCCGGGCTTCAGTAGACCTGGAAAGGTCCTTTGCCTTGGTGGCTGGTGTCCAGAGTGCATCTCTGCTCCATCAGGAATGGTGAGGAGATGTGGAGGAAGGAGGGAGGCAGGGAGCAGAAGCCAGTATTCTCCAAGGCCACGACCTTGCTGCTCAGCCAGGAAAGTGACCTGAAGGTCAAGGTCCCAGAGTTTCCTTGTACACTGTAGGCCAGGAGCTCATAGTCTATCTGTGTTCAGAAACTAGTGCCTCCTAGAAAGAACAAACAAGGTAACCGACTCCTATTCATCCTTCAAAGCCCTGATCAGATGTCACTTGTCATGGAAATCCTTCTTGACTCTGTCTTCCAGGGCATGCCCCTGCCTCATACCTACTTCTGTCTTAGCACCATGTTCCAGTTGGGCCCCCATAATGTTTGTGCAACCCACAGGCCTTCCTCATGACACTTGGAGTTCTCTGAGGGGAGAGAAAATACCTGATTTAGTCATCTGGTGCCCAGCATGCAGGGCCCTGAGTGGATTTTTGAGTCAGGTTCAGATCTTGGTGGCAGTTGGCCTTGCAGGGCAGAATCTGACAGGTCAGAGGGCATCCAGCTCAGGGGCCCCCTTTGAATACCCCAGGGAGGGCCAGGTTGGCTAAGGGTGTGGCGGCCCCTTCCTGGATCCAGGACATGATCAGGTGGTGTGTGAGCACCATGGACAAGGGTCTCTTTTAGGTACAGCTTGCCTTGGGGCAATGGGACAGAAACAATATGAAGATGTCCCAGGGGCCTCTGTCCCTAGACTAGAGAGGGAATATCTAACCTGGGGGGGTGTCTCCCCATCTTCCAGCTGGCCTGTCACCAGCACTCTGATGACGAGTCTGTCTGTCCCGTCTTTAATTCAGCTAAAACGCAATTCCCCCACCCCTAGTCCCGTGTCTAATGAACTTGACATTCAGAGAAAATGTCTTCAGAAAAGGTCACAAGAGGGAGGTGGCATCTCCCTGACAGCACCTGCCCTTCCCGCTCCAGCTCTCTCCTTCAAGACAAGGGACCAGGATTCATGTCCCTCGGGGCCCCAGCACTCCCCGCCTGCCACCAGTCACCACCTCCAATGGCTTTTCTCTCAATCTGCCTCCCCCTCCCACAAGACACAGTCCGGTCCTGTCTCATTTCCATATTGTCATCCCCGTTGGCCACTGAGGATGAAGGACTTGGTTCCCAGTTCTACCACGAGGAGATGGGTGGTGAACCCTGGGGACAGCTACCCTGACATTACCATGGCCGATGTCTATGCAGGTGTGAAAGAAGGGTGTGCCCTGTGCTATAAACCCCATAGTGTAAGCACAGGAGTTTGACCTTGACCTTGAGAAATTGGTGAGTCCTTGAAGAGCTTGAGCAGAAGATGTGGTCAAAGATACTTTGGCAGACATTTCTCCGACTGAAGAATGGAGGGTAGGCATGCATACAGGCCAGTCTCGGGTGGCCTTGTCTTGGGCAAGAGGTGGGGAGAGGAAGGGGTGGGAGCCAACTGCTGATGTCCTTCACAGAGCTGAGAGGGGCAGGCGGGAGACGACGGTCACACACTGGTTGTAGCATGCTGTAGCGTTCTGTTGGCAGTGCTCCAGCGATGGAGGGGAGGTGTGCAGAGGGTTTCTGGGAGGACATCCGGGGCTCAGGGAGCAAGTCTGTGCAGGGGCAGGTAGACTTGGCAGGGACCTGTGGTTGACGCAGATTGCTGAAACCGGAAGTGGGTGTGGATGCAGTTTCCAGGGACAGTGTGAAGACTGAGCAGACAGGGGTGCCAGGGTGGGCTTCATTGAAGATGCTGTGCTGAGGACACACAGAATCCGAACAGGGGCAGTCGAGGAGAGGATTTCCACAGAAGGTGGCCGGCACCTGCCCACCTTGTTTGACAGGCGATAATGATACATAACCTCCTCGGGGCAAAGCTGAGAGTCAACCTTGGCTTCATCCAATCCCGAAGGTTGCACAGTGTTTCACCCATGAACCTTGCCTGCAGCACTTTGTCCAGTGATCATCCACAGGTGCCCCTGGGGGGGGAGTCCTTGAGGGCTGCCTCACCAGGCAGAGCACCCATCCTGGATATGCCGCAGTGGACCATGTGCCTAGGAAGACCCCCCCTCACCCTTCCAGCCTTGCTTCCCTTCATCCCTTACAAGCTTTTTTTCTACCTCAGTTTCCCTGCTTAGCCTTCCCATCCCCAAAGAGACTAGAATCTACCCCAAACACCAGCCCCATAATTCCTAACATTTCCATGGCAGGTCCCATACTCCAGCCCCCTCTCTACACATCAGTTTATTGAATTCTCACCCTAACCCTTGAGGTAGATCACATGATCCTCAGACTGGAGCTTGAATCTTGCCTCTGTGCCTCAGTGACCATTTCAGCCTCCACCATCTGACTTATGAAATGGAAGGATGACCATGCCTTCCTCAGGATATTCAGAAGCAGCCACAGGCTTTGACTAATCACTGTTTACAAACATCTGGTCTTCGGGGGAAGAGGTGTCATGTTCCTCTAAAGTGAACGGCTAAAGATGATCTCTTCCAAGGGCATGGATTTGGCAAGCAGTGGTGAGACAGGGTAGCCCTGTCTGTCCCACTGGAGGTTGAGTGTTCCCCAGAGTATGGGAGAAGAAATGGAAAGAGGCTTTGGGAGATGAGAACCCGAACAACATGGTGGGAGATGAGCAATGAGAGCCATAGCTGAGGCCTGAGAGTATCTGTTTGGTGTTCAGTTACCTGCCAGGTTGTGTCAGGGCTCTGAAACTTTCAGTGACACTCTCTCCTAAGGAGCAGTGTTGTGTCTGTGGGTGCTTTGGGAAGTCAAAGGGCCAGCACAGGGCATAGAGAAGGTTCTAGTGGCGGACACCAGAGAGTTCAGTTAAGGAAGAAAACCCTTGCAGGTCACACCAAAGAGAACTAAAGGTTTCTGGGCCTTGTTGGGATGGCAGGGTTTGGGGTCACATGGGAGAAAGGCATGCTGGGACCATTTTATTCAGTAGTAAAAAAGGGTGGATCTCAAAGCTGGAGAGATGGCTTGGTGGGTAAAGTGTCTGCTGTGCAAGTGTGGGGACCTGAGTTCAGATCTTCCGCGCCCGTGTAAAAGTCAGGTGTGGTGGCATGTATCTGTAACCCCAGCACTGGGACCTTGGAGGAAAGTGGGTCCCTGGAGCTCATTGGCCAGCCAGCCTAGTGGAATCCATGAACTCCAGGTTCACTGAGAGAGCCAGTCTCAAAGATGAAGGTAGAGATCAGCTAAGGAAGAAACCTGATGCTTCTCCACCCCCCTCCCCTGCCAAGTACACATGCATCTGCACACACACACACACACACACACACACACACACACACACACACCCCCCTACTTGTTCCTTTGGCCAATTTCCTGGGTAACTTTTCCAGAGCTTTCCAAACCTTAGATTACTAAGAGCATTTAATTTCTCACAAACAAGATTGTCAATAATAGTTGCTAAATGATCAGGAAGGCACTGTTTCTCTCTCTTTCTCTCTCTGTTTTGTGATGTGGCTAGAATATTTTTCTTCTGTCACAGGGCCTTTGCATATGCTGCTCCCTCTGGTCAGAATGCTATTCCCCCCTCCCTAATACCCTTCTAGCTAATTCCCACCCATTCTGCAGGTCTCACAGGTATGACTTACCAAGCACCACTTTTCAATTCCAGATCCTGTCTTACAGAGCTGAATTCTTTTCCTTCACATCTCCATCTGGGAGATCGTATGAATGGGGCCTGTATGACTCAGTGGACTCCAGCCAGGCTATGTCTGAATTTTCCCATTCTACAGAAGCACCAGTACAACTGGCCCTGAGTATTTGTTTGCTAGATATCTTACAAAGTAAACAAAACTGTTCTTGGTCCTAGGAAAGAGACGATCCTACCTGGGGGTTCTAGGATTAATACGGTCCTGCCTTCTTGTGTCCACAGGCATCAGTCTCCGGCTTAGGTAAATGGTCCCCCAGCCCTGGCTTGCCACCTACTGCCATGTGACTGAGGTGTAATCATTCACACAAGAATGACAGGCATTACAGAGACAAGGAGAGCCTGGGACACAGTCTTAGAGAGCTAGGCAGGGAGTCTTCCGCTGCAGTGTTCATCTGAACTTTTAGATCTAATTGCTGAGGCACACAGTGAATCTCCCGGAGGAGGGGGCTGCCCTGCAGGCCCCTCATGCATTTGATCTTGGGACTTTTTGATTTATTGATTTTTGCAGACCAAAGCGGGTCTCGCATTTATAGGTGATTCTTGGGAGAAATGCTGACCTACAGAATAAAGTCTGAGTGTTTTAGCTCTCTGTTTATGTTGGTGAAGACTGGGGCCCTGTACCTCTTCACTTCCCGCATGTTCGTGCTTGGCTCTGGCATTCCACTGAAACACACTCATCCAATCACCAGACCATATCTTTTGTTCCGGCCCCTCTTTGGGGATGCTAGTCCTGTTATTGACTGGACGCCTAGTAATTCCTCAAGGCCTTGACCAAAGTTGCTGCTTCTGTGAGGTTTTCTTTGGCCCTTTGGAATTCCTCGAGCCCCCACGTACAGTGTCCTGTCAGGACATGGTCACAGTGTGCCAAGAAGAGCCACTGACACCTCTGCTTATGCTCCCCTTTAAACTTCCCAGGGTCAAGTTCAAAGCCTTATCTTGTCCATGGCCAGATCTCCAGTGATTAACATAGGACTTAAATATTCATACGCTAGCTGGTGACACAAAGAGGAGCATGTATGGGAAGGCTTCCTGTCTTACAAACGGCAGTGAGGAAAGTGAGCCACCCTCCCCGGCCCAGCCTGTAGTAAAAACCACCACCTCTCTCTGTATTTGCCTCCTGCTCTGGCAGTGGTCCCTGGGGGTGGCATGTGACACAGGGGCAGGTGTGTGTGTGTCTTTGGAGTCTTGAAACTCCAAGATCTTTGGCTTCCTTTTCTCATTATTACCAAGTGCATGGGCTTGGTGTGGTGGAACACAGCCTGCACTCCCAGTGCTCAGGAGGCTGAGAAAGGAAAATTTTAAGTTCAAGACAATCTGGACTATATGACAAGACCCTGTCTCAGAATAAAAAAAAAAATGGAGACAAGGTCTCATTATGTAGACCAGGATGGCCTCGAACTCAGGGATCAGCTGGCCTCTGCCTCCCAAGTGCTGGGATTAAAAGCATGAGCCATCACACCTGTCAGAAGTTTTATGAGAGGATAAGGGATGGGGTAGAAATGGGGACCTAACTAGGCGCAGAGGTGGGTGTTGCATATAGCTGTGCCCTCATCAAGGTCATCGCCCAGACTTCCTGGCCTCCTTCACACTCAGCCTGTCATGGACACTGCCTCTTGACATCTCATTTCCTTTTGGTTTCCCGGACTCCACATTCCAGCTCAGAGATGTTTCTTCTTCACCCCAGTTGGATCTCTGAACATTGTGGGGAGGGCTGTTATGTTGGTGCTGGACCATTTCCCATCCAGGACACGCCATATAACTCCCCTGCTTAAGTATCACTTCTGTGCTGACATCTCTCACCCTGCATCTGGACACATCTGCCAAGTTGTCTCTCCCTAAGTCCCCTGTGAGGATCTAATAGGCACCAAGCCCAGCGGGGCTAAGGCAGATCTCTGACTTGGCTCTCCCTGCAGCCTCTTCTCATTTTAGGGAAGGAAGCATCGCTCATTGAGTTGCTCAAACTCGAAGCCCTTCAGCGAGTCACCACATCAGCCGCAGCTGTAAGCCAGCCTCCTAAATAGAGCCACAGTCTACCCTTTGTGGCCACCGTCCTCCTCCTGGTAGTGTGCCACCACTGCCTCTCACCTGGACCGTTGCAAAGCATCTGCACTGATTTCTGTATCTTCACCGGCCTCCACCATCCTCCCAAAGGCCACAGACCAAGGGAATCAGAATCATGGAACCAACCTGGCTGTAGACCCAGACTTCCATGTGTAATACGTGCGACATTGAAGCTATCAACTTACCCTAAAGAACAGAGGTCCACGGGGTCTTCTGTGTTCTGGTTAGATGGATGTGGTGAAGTTCTGGGGTAGATCTAAGTTTGAGTTCATCAGGAAGTCACAGAATCAGAAAAACTCCATGGGAGAAATGTGTTTGGGAAAATAAATGGGTTAAATTATGTGCCCATTATAATCAGGTGTAGTAAATGTCAGCCCTGCCTTGGATGAATTACATAGACTGATGACTTCCAAAACACCTCCATGAGATACATCATGGGGAAGACTCAGGGCGGCTAAGTGGCTTTCTCAAAGTCACAGACACAGGGTCAAAATCTCCAACCTTGGCTCCTTTACCACAGGCAAGCCACACTTTTCACTGTGCATGGCTAGATCCACAAAGAGCAAACCCTACTGCACAGAGACAGCATCCTTTAGTGGGGAGCCTTGGACTGGAGGTCGGACCTGGGCTTGGATCTAGGCTTTTTCTGTTCATAAAGAACTTGTCTCAGGGAAGCTGCTGCATCTCTCAGAATCTCTGTTTCTTTGTCTTGAAAAGTTCGTGAAGAGGGTACCTCACCAGGTGGTGTGAAATCAAATGCAGTATTATGTGCTAAAGTGTTCTGTAAACAGTAAGCACACTTAAGGCTCCTCCTTCCCACAGTGTTTGGGGGACACACAGGCCCAGAGAGGCTGCGCTGCTCATTGGGGCTCAATCCTACCTTGTTGGGGGCCCTTTTGCTTCCAGAATCGCTACAGTACCCTTCCTATTTTCTCCTTTTGTATTCTCTTCAGACTCCCTCCTCAGGGCTCCCTCCTCAGGGCTCTGCCTCTATGTCCCACACCCTAGCCTCCTAGGAAAACTGTTTTCACTGGAAGGAAAGTCTCTGCCGGGCAACTCCCATTGTAGTTGGGATAGAATATATTCATTATACATATTATGGTATATATAATTAATATGTAATATAGTAATAATATATTACTATTAGTCTCATCCTAGGGAAGACAGGAGGATTCTCGGCCTGTAGGTAAGACAAAGTTATTTTTTGTTTTGTTTTGTATTTTGCTTGTTTGTTTTCTTATGAGCGCCTATATCTGGAGATAGATTTTCTGTTGGGACTATTCTTTGAGTCCCGTGGCTTCTGGCTTTCTTCCTTCCTTCCTTCCTCTTCCTTCCTTCCTTCCTTCCTTCCTTC
>CABHPQ010002391.1:0-41571 GCA_902168405.1 Peromyscus aztecus | reverse complement strand
CTCTCTCTCTCTCTCTCTCTCTCTCTCTCTCTCTCTCTCTCTCTCTCAATACTGACTGGGTCCACTTATTGCTTCCTGTATGTGCACATGTGTAGGACCATCTCCTAGATCATGGGTAGCCTTTCAAGGGTCACATCCCTGAGGAAAACTCCCTCTCCCTCCCTGCTCCACGCTGGGATTTTGTTAGGCTTGTTCCTGCTCCGGTCTTGTGCATGTTGTCGCAGCCACGGTGAGTCCTGCCATGCCCAGCAACTACCATTTCACTGCAGATGTTCCGACTCTGTCTTCCCATCCCCGTGTTCTATAACGGTCCCCAAACCTGGGAGAAAGGGGTATGATAAAGGCATTCTGTTAACCTACGTGTAAGAGACTTCATCTGTGAGGTTGGCCACTTCTGAACTCAGACCGGTAGAAGCTCTGAGACTTGGTGAAGGCTGAAAGGCTTCAGGCCTCAGAAATAACAACGCAACTCCATTTTGGTGAATCTAGGTGTTTGAGCCTGTTATCCTACGAACTCCAATAGGCATCATCAGTTCTTGGCTGAAGAACATGTGAACATCTCCCCAGAATTTCTGATCTGTGGTTTGTAGCAGGAATCTTAGTCAAGTGTTAGGGCAAAATAGAAGCCATCTTACCCAGACAAAACTGAATGGTCCCAGCCTTCATACCAGCCAGAACCTTCAGCATGAAGAAAAAGCAAAATCCTTATTACTGTGACTAGTAAGTATCTGAAAATAAGATCAGAAATATGTTAACATTTAATCGAAATGTAACTAACCTGAAAAGTAAATGTATCACTTTTTGGTTTTAGATGGCTCCCCCACCCCCACCACCCCAAGCTGCAAAATGGATGATAGGGTAACTCAGCAGTCAATTGGGTGGCTAATTAAACTATGTACATATGCATATACATACTTTGTTTTGACATATCATTTTGGCATCATTCATTTTATCAAGTCTGTAACAAATCTTTAGCATGTTGCAGAAGCTTTATGTAACCCCTCCCCCAAAGCAACATCTTAATGATTTAATTTCACAAGAGCTGAAGCCTAGAGTTGAGAAGTGTCAAAAACATTTGACAAAGCTAAGTTTAATAACATTGATATTTAAATATAAGACGTTTATGTCTAGAGACACAAGAGCAACTCAAGCCTTCACTATAAATAGATGACAAAAACTATTATTTAAACTCAGTAGTAATAATTTACAAAGTTTTAGTTTTTCATAAATAAAATATTTTTCTGAAGGCAGAATGAATAAGTCAAGACAAAAACCACTGTGGGGAGTCTCTGCCCCCTTCACAGCCCGCAGAGTGATGAAGGGCAGGTGGCAAGTAGGCAGTTCAGCTCAGTGCAACTCAGTAGCCGATGCTGGTTCAGATTTCAGGAGTCTGACTCCAGGTGGTTTACTTTAGACATGCTTAAGCACAGCACAATTTGATGAAAACTATTCTGGTGATAATTAACTCAATCCCATGTACACAACAAAGCATACATACATCTCCTTGAAGAACAAAGTAAGCTAAACACATATCAGACGCGACTACATTGAAACTCTCTGTAAAGTCCATAAAGATAGGTTTTACAGATCCATTGAAAAATGAATTTGTGGTAAGGGACTGGGGGAGGGTCCGGTGCTATAGAACTCTCTAGCTACACAGATAGAACAAAGGTCCCCAAGTTAGGAAGCAAGTCTGCTCCAGCCTTCTGGGTGGAAAACACTACTGCATTCCTTCCCTTGAAGGAACAACCCTTTGTGCTAACATTCCAGGTTCTACTAGTGCTTATCTGTGAGCACAAAGACCTCCTTGCCTCCTACAAACCACAAAGGCTTGGAGGCCTCTCAAGAAACTATCTCTTGGAGACAGGCATGGTGGATCACATAGATTACATACCTGCAATCCTAGCACTTGAGAAGCTGAGGCAGGGGGATTGCAGCAAGTTTGAAGCCAGCCTGGGTTATTTAACGAGTACCAGGCCAGCCACGGCTACTTAGAAAGACCTTGTCTCAAAGACAAAAAAAAAATATGTTCTGTAAATTCTCCAGAGACATTTTGTTTTTATTATTGTTTTAAAAAGGAGATAGAATTCAAATGTTATTCCATTCTACTCCAACTTGAACATGACTAAAGAACCCTTAGAGCTTGCACTAATCCTCAATCAATTTAAACTTTAGGTATCTGAAGTCTTTAGTTACCTACACACTTGCTAACAGATGAAAAGTTACAATGCTAGAAGCTATTCCCTGCCAGCAGGCTGTGAGCATCACTTACACTGTGGATGGTGTGGAATGGTCATTGGCCATGTTTGACCTAGAGATCTACAAATCCCTACTTAAAGTGGGCTGTGAGTACACAGCCCCAGTCAGTCCACCTGTGTTTACGAAGTCATCACAAACTATATTAGCATAAGAAAAATGTCCCAAAAATGTCTTGGCACGAAATAGCCAAGAGTCATTTAGATGGTATCGTCATCATGAGGGACACATCTTGGCTGTCACACTTTAAATCCTTGGTTCAATATACTGTGATATAGAAGCTGTGACGACATGGATCTGAAATGTCCCCAGTGGCCACGTGCTGAAGGCTGAGATACCAACTGATGGCGACCCTGCGGGGAGACGGTAGAAACTTTAGGAAGAGGGGCTGGTTGGGGGAAGCTGGTGTCTGGAGGTGCGTCCTGGAAGGTTGCGCCTTGTCTCTGCCCGTCCCTCCATCTGCTTTCTGGCTGTTGTAAGGTGAGCAGCCTTGAACCTCATGTACTCTGCTTTATTATAGGCCCAGAATCAGCAAAATAAATTTACGCCATGGACAGAAGCCTCTGAAACTGTGAGACAAGATACGCCTCTCTTTACATTGATTTCTCGGGTATTTTGTCACAATAATGGAGAGCTAACAAAACAGTGCGAGATTCACTCGGTTTTGAGACTTTTTTTAATGGGAGTTTTATCAGAAAGAAAAAGGACTGCCTTAGTCCATACAACATATAAATTTTCAAGAAAATATATGCATTTAGTTCCTAGAAGTCCATGCCCTCCCCTTATGCAAAATATAATAATAATTCTATCCCAGTAACCTCAATTCATTCCTGAGTCAACTCCAAGAACTCAAGTCCCAAGTTGCATGTGAGTATCACCTAAGTAAGACTGGCTGAGGCTCAAGGGAAGATTTCATGTGAAACAAGAAACCTCTTATTGTGTGACTAAGTGAAACCAAGCAAGTTACACACAGAAAGACAGTGGTGGTCATGACCCACCTTGACTATTACATGCAATAAGACAGTGGTGGGCATGACCCACCTTGACTATCACATGCAGTAGGACAGTGGTGGGCATGACCCACCTTGACTATTACAGTAAATCAGTGGTGGGCATGACCCACCTTGACTATTACAGTAAAACAGTGGTGGGCATGACCCAACTTGACTATTACAGTAAGACAGTGGTGGGCATGACCCACCTTGACTATTACAGTAAAACAGTGGTGAGCATGACCCAACTTGACTATTACAGTAAGACAGTGGTGGGCATGACCCAACTTGACTATTACAATAAGACAGTGGTGGGCATGACCCAACTTGACTATTACAGTAAGACAGTGGTGGGCATGACCCACCTTAACTATTACATGCAGTAGGACAGTGGTGGGCATGACCCACCTTGACTATTACATGCAATAAGACAGTGGTGGGCATGACCCACCTTGACTATTACAGTAAGACAGTGGTGGGCATGACTCGCCTTGGCTATTACAGTAAGACAGTGGTGGGCATGACCCACCTTGACTATTACATGCAGTAAGACAGTGGTGGGCATGACCCGCCTTGACTATTACATGCAGTAAGACAGTGGTGGGCATGACCTGCCTTGACTATTACATGCAGCAACACAGTGGTGGGCATGACCCACCTTGACTATTACAGTAAGACAGTGGTGGGCATGATATACCTTGCCTGTGATACTGTTGTTGCAAAGGCTGTGTGGTGGTTTGACAGAAAATGGACCACAAAGGAAGTGGCACTATTAGGAGGCGTGGTTTTGTTGTAGTAGGTGTGGCCTTGTTGGAGGGTGACAGACCAGCCCCCACATTTATTTACCCCCAGGGACTCTTGAGGAATGAGGGATAAGAGACTTAGTTAGAAATAGAGGGGAGAGAAATGCAGGACTTGAGTGGGCCTGGATCCTTATCCACCCGCCTAGAACTTTATTCCAAAGGTCTGTTTATAACAGTGCCAAGGGGTGGAGCAAAACACCTCCCCCTTGCTAGTTACAGTCAAATGTAGACTCTTACAAACACCTGCACTCAGGCCCGTGGTCCAATCAACCTCTTATGTAATCCTTCTGGGTACAGCCACTAGGAAACCTAGTGGGCTACAACATTGGAGGAAGTGTGTCACTGTGGGGGTGGACTTTGAGGTCTCCTTTGCTCAAGCTATGCTCAGTGTGGTACATAGTTCACTTCCTGTTGCCTACAGATCAAGATGTAGAACCCTCAGCTCCTTTTCCAGCACCATGTCTGCCTGCATGCTGCCGTGTTTCCCACCATGAAGATAATGGACTAGACCTCTCAAACTGTAAGCCACCCCATTAAATGTTTTCCTTTATAAGAGTTGCCATGGTCATGGTGTCTCTTCACAGCAATAGGAACCCTAACTGAGACAGGCTGACATGGAGGATCACTTTCACTCAGGAGTTCAAAGCCAACCTGGGGAAGACAGACAGCCCCTGTCTCAAAACACAGCCAAACGAAATACAGTGGCAGAGCACTGTAGGATGCACGCATCTGCCCCCAAAGGGACAAATAGGAAAGAGAGGCAGAAAAGATAAAGCGAGTCCAAAACTTCATAGGGTAAACCATTGAGCCTTAAAGCTTGACAGTGATCCTCTTTGGCTTGATGCTCTGGCCTCCAGGCCCACAGGAGTAACAGCATCAATTTCACAGCTTTTCAGAATGGCCCTGCAGCAACTCCCTGCTGAGACATTGCCGCTCTATAGGGTGCAGGTACTGTGCCTGAAGTTCTCCCCAGTGCCCCACATCTCCAAGTGGCCTCCCCCTTGGTGAAGACACATATGAACCTCAAGGCAGGGAAGGGTATCTATTCCTCAGGGTTTTCTGAAGGAACAGAACTGAATGAATGAAAAAAATGAATGAATATACACACACACACTATATATATATATATATATAGATAGATAGATAGATAGATAGAGATAGATAGAGATACATAATAAATATATAATGTATAATATATGTATATATTTATATATTGTGTGTGTATATTGGCTAATTCTATGTCAACTTGACACAGCTAAAGTCATCTGAGAAGGAACCTCAATTAAGTAAATTGTCTTAGTTAAGGTTTCCATTGCTGTGAAGAGACACCATGACTGTGGCTACTTTTATAAGGAAAATATTTCATTGAGGAGGGTCACTTACAGTTTCAGAGGTTCAGCCCATTATCATCATGTTGAGGAGCACGGCAGCATGCAGGCAGACATGGTTCTGGAGGAGCAGCTGAGAGTCCGACACCTTGCAGGCAACAGGAAGTCGACTGAGACACTCAGTGGGATCCTGAGCATAGGAAACCTCAAAGCCCACAGTGACACACTTCCTCCAGCAAGGCCATATCTATTCCAACAAAGCCACACCTCCTAATAGTGCCACTCCCTATGAGATTATGGTGGCCAATTACCTTCAAATTACCACAAAAATGCTTCATTAGAATGAACTGTACACTAGCTTGTAGGGTATTTTCTTAATCAGTGATTGATGTGGGAGGGGTCAGCCCATTGTGGGTGGGGACATCCCTGGGCTGGTCCTGGGGTCTATAAGAAAACAGGTTGAGCAAGCCATGGGGAGCAAATCAGTGAGCAGCACCCCTCCATGGCCTCTGCATCAGCTCCTGCCTCCAGGATCCCTTTGAGTTCCTGCCCTGACTGCCTTCAATGATGAACCATAATATGTAAGCATCAGCCAAATATACCCTTCCCTCCCCAGATCGTTTTTGGTCATGATGTTTCATCACAGAGATAGTAACCCTAACTAAGACAATATTAAAAGGGGATTTATTAGACTGGCTTACAGGATATGGTCTACGTAGCTCAATAATGGCTGCCTTACAATGGAAAAGCCAAGAATTCAGTAGTTTTTCAGTCCACAAGGCTAGGTAGCTCAGCAGTGCCAGTCTGGTAGTGCAGTCCTGGGGGAGTTCAGCTGGTCTTTGATCAACATCGGAGTCCTGAAGAACTTGGCTGCAACAGGATAGACAAACTTGCCAGTGAGAGTGAGGGCATGCATGTAAAAAGCAAAGCTTCCATCTTCCAGGTGGGCTGCTACCAGAAGGTGTGGCTCAGGTCTTCCTGCTTCAAATAATCTTAACAAGAAAGTCCCTTACAGAAGGGCCCAGTAGGTTTGGCTTTAGTTGATTCCAGATGCAGTCAAGTTGACAACTGAGATCAGTCGTCTCAGAGGGGTTTCTGCATGCTGATTCTTATCTTCAAAGACACCAGTAGCCCTAAACATGATGAATTAAACTCAGGGTCATCTCCCCATTGTCTTCACTTGATCTCAGTCAAAAGGCTGAGAAGAAATCTCCTACTGTCTTCAGAGAGGGAGGGTCCACACCAGCCTTTAACTGGGACATACATAAATGTGTTTGCAACAGGAGAAGGCGGAGAATCCCACAAACCTTCATGTTCTGCTTAACAATCCCATCTTTGCATCGTTTCCCTCTTCCTGGATTTTATGATTAAGTATTGGAGAAGCGCCGACCCACATTTTCAATATTTTGCGGTCTCTTTAGCTAAGTATCACTTTAATGGCCCACAAGTTCTACTTTCAATGAGACCCTAGAACACGAGGCAAAGTGTGACGGCTAGTCTTGGTTGTCAACTTAAAGGCACGCTGTTGGGCGTGCCTTTGAGGGATTTTTTTTTTCATCAGGTCATTTGAAGGGGGAAGACGTGGCCTAATTTAGGCAGCATCTTCCAGTGGCAGCCCAGATGAAAGGAGGTTGGGGAAAAAGATTTGCTTTTTGCCTGTTTCCCTTGTCTCCTGCCGTCAAGTTCATATGCCTTGCTGTCATTGACATTAGAACCTAGCTTCTTGGGGCTCCCAACCTGGAAGACCTGTTGCTCTCCAGGTATCCTCCAGGCCTTCAGCATCAGGCTGCAACCACTGAGGCACCCAGCCTCAAGGGCCAAACAGCTACCCAGTTCTCAGCTTCTCCAGTATAAAGACAGCCATCATTAGACTACCAAGAACACATCACATAAAACAATCTAATAAATCTTCGTTTAATATCTGTTTATCCTGTTGATGCTTTCTCTAGAGAAGCCTAATACACCACATCAGACAGATTAGTTACTCTTTTTGGGGGAAGGAAGGAGAGGGCTGAGGATCCAAGATCCAGCCCATAACCTTGTGCATGCTAAATAAGCACTATAGTATTAAATGACAAACCCAGCTGGATTTGACAATTTAATATAAGAATTACTTTTGCTTCATTTTGGACTGAGATCTTACCTGGATGCCTTTTAATCTCTAGATTTCTACCTTTCTCCTCACAATTTCTTCAAATATACTGAAGGAGTCATGGAACGCCCTATCTTTTCCCCCAAGCCCATGCTTCCCTAGATGTTATGCTACCCTCATCAGAGCCCTCAAGTAGTGGAGTGACTCAATCCTGTTCTTGAATCTCTTGAACTGTGGTCCCAGATAAACCTTTTCTCTTTATAAGTTAATTCTCTCAGGTGTTTTGTTACAGTACATGAAACTGAATAATAAAGGTGCAAATCCCATTTATGAGGACCCTACCTTTGGTGGTCTAATCATCATCATCACTTATGATAGTTAATCCTTCTTTCTTCTTTTTCTTTTCTTTTTTTTTGAGACAGTCTCAAGAGGCAGACAACTCTTGAACTCCTTGAACACTTAGGTGTCTCACCTCCTGCTTTGATAGAATTACAGACACACATCTGTAGATATACCCCCTTGTCCAACTGGTGCTGAGGATCAAACTCAGGGTCTTGTGTGTGTGAGGCAAGCACAGTATCACCTGAGCTACATCTCCATCCAATGGGGCTAATCTTGACGTCAACTTGATGGCTTTTGGAGTCAACCAAGAGATAGACTTCTAAGTATCTGTGAAATCATTTCTATAAAGGATTAACTTCAGGGTGGCACACCCTCCCTCAGAATGGATAGCTCCTTCCAGTGGTCAGCTGGGGCAAAAAGAAGCCCATGGCAAAGGCAATGCTGCCTGGCTAACTTACACCCTTGCCAGTGGGTATTGCCATGATCTGCCGCCATCAGACCTAAGCTTCTTTGGCATTCAGGAATCTTCCAGGCCTTCAGCACAAATTGGAGCTATTAGAGAATCACACTCCATGGGCTGAGCAGCTTCCATGTTCTCAGCCTTTCCATAACTAGAGTAAATTCCTCTGTCTATAAACTTGGGGAGTGGGCCCAGAATATTCACTCAGCAGTAAGTACTTAGACATACACAGAGTGTTTCTAGATCATGAAATTCAAATGACTGACTGTCTTGGTTACTGTTCTATTGCTGAGAAGAGACACCATGACCAAGGTCGCTTATAAAAGAAAGCATTTAATTGGGGGCCTTGTACAGTTTCAGAGGATTAGTCCATGACCATCATAGTAAAGAGCAGGCACTGGAGCAGTAGCTGAAGGCTTACATCCTAATTCACAAGCAAGAGGCAGAGAGAGAGAGAGAGAGAGAGAGAGAGAGAGAGAGAGAGAGAGAAACTTGGCATGGTGTGGGTTTTTAAAAGCTCAAAGCCTACCCTCCAGAGACACACCAGCTCCAACAGGGCCATACCTCCTAATCCTTCCTAAATAGTTCCACCTACTAGTGACCAAACATTCAAAGATACGAGCCTATACAGGCCATTGTCACTCAAACTGATGTTCACTATATTCTAAACATTCTATGTGTAACTTTTAAGTGTGTGAGCTTCATGGATAACTACCTTGGGGGTTAACGTTTTGATGTTTGAACGTAGAATTTCCTCAGCCTCACCTCCATCTCTGATAGTCTTTCTTCTACCTGGTCTGATCTACTAGTGATGCTTTCCACGGTTTATTTTTTTTTTAACTGATCGATCCATTCTGATCATTCCCAGCATTTAGCTTAGTTTTCCTTGCTGAATTTTCTTCCATTTCTCTGGTTCTTCGGCAGTATTACTGGTTTTCTCATCCATTTTTGTTGACTTGTCTCTGTGTTGCTGCATTCTTTGTCTGGGTCGTGGATTGATTGCTTTGCTTCATTCACTCAGTTGTGTTTATCCTCTTTGAAGTCACTGATCATTTTTCCTAGTGAATTTCCCAGATCTTCAGCTGATGTTTTACCCGTCTCAATGCGTTTGAATTCTGAAACCCAGGGTTTGTGATCATTGAGGTATCTCTTCCAGTTTTGGGAAAGGATCTTTCACATTTGGTGAGCTTGCCTCACGGCGGTTCGCTATTGCAAACCCACATGGTGGAAGGAGAAAACGGACATGCGTGTGGCTGCCATCACCTAGCTGACTTTCTCCTGTTCTGCTGCTCTGCCCTCGGTTCCATTGTCCTTTTCAGATGTGCCAGCATTCCCTTTGTGGACGTCCAAAGTTTCCGCTGTCTTTCTCTCTATATTATAGAATCTGCCTTTTCTTACCCTTAACACTTCATTGGGTCATACGGTGACAGCTTTTGATCCATCGTCTTACCCAAAACTACCTATAGGTAACTTCCAAGGAATTTTCAGCAACAAAATAATTTCTAGAAATTTGCTTTCAGATGCTCTTTTTCAGTGATGGAGCTTTTCTTCCTTTGTGGTTGTATTAGTTAGGGTTCTCTAGAGAAACAGAACTGGTTGAAACACACACACACACACACACACACACACACACACACACACACACTTTATCAGAATGGCTTACAGGCTGTAATCTGACTATTTCAACAATGGCTGTCTCCCAACAGAAAGTCCAAGAATCCAGTAGTAAGTAGTTCAGTCCACAGCTGGATGTCTCGGCTGGCCTTCAGTATATGCCAGAGCCCGAGAGAAGTAGGCTCTAATGTCAGTGAAGGAATGGACGTGCCAGGGAGAGCGAGGGCAAGCAGGCAAAGGGCAAGACCTTCCTTCTTCCGCGTCCTTTAGAGAGGTGGGTCTTCTCACCTCAATTGATCCAATCAAGAAAAGTTCCTCGAAAGTTTCCCCAGTAGTTGCTTGGGCTTTAGATTCAATACAGATGTAATCAAGTTGACAACCAAGAACAGCCATCACAGAGGTTAAACCATTACCTGCCATGAAGCAACAGGCTGCGTGTTTGTCTTTTGGGCAACATTTGCTGGTTGGTACGGCACTGCCAGCTAAAGTGTCCTCAGCGATGAGGTCAGGAGATTTGTGACCTTTGCTGTTTGGTCCTATGTTTGTTTGTCGTAGCTCTTGCCAACCACCTTGCTTTGGAGTAAGATGAAATTGAGCAGAAGGGCTTTGTAGGTCATTTCTTCTCCTTTCAACAGAATCTACGTAATGGGGTTCTGCTCTAGATGGCAACACACAGGACACAGTGAACCCGGGGAAGCACTGAGGCCAGGCCATCCTGTCTCCTTCCTGTGTAGTCAAGCTTCTCCGGAGAAGCAAAACCCAGAGGGGCGTGTGTGAGAGAGCAGGGTAGGTGTTCATTGGCTCGTGAGGCTGTGGGTTCTGCAAGCCCAAATTCTGCAGAGCAAGAATTATCTTCCATAAGGAGTTCAGATAACTGTGGAGTTAAAAGGCAGTCTAGAGATAGAGTTGCGTCATCAGTGGAAGGAACCCTGGTTCTTTTGTTGTCTCTCTCTTAACGCTTTGAGTTTATTAGACGGGGTATACCTATGTTATGGGGTAATTGGCCATCAAACTCTCTCATTCCACTGGGCTCCCAGGAGCAGCAGGGACCCCCCCATTGCAGTTTTGAGTAATGTCCAGGCTGTCTAAGCACTGCCTATGAGGCAAACCCAGGAGCACCTGGGTTAGTAGTTTGATGACACAGACCAGTGACTGGGAACATAATTCTCTTCTAAGCACTGGCTCTTGGCCCGAGACCATACTGATGACCTAGACACATGAGACCTAGCAAAACTTGTGTTCTGGTAGATGAGAGTTTCGAAGTCTACAGAACAAAATCAGCTATGTGCCACAGAAGGGGAAGACACCAGTGACGAAAGAGGGGAGCTTTGAGCCAGTCCTTTAGAGCACACTCATCATTGGCAAATTCTGGGAGTTGTTTAAAGTACAAATTGGAAACTTAATGGATCTTGTTGAGCTACTTCCTAGAAAATAATAGCAAAAAAAAATTCTTTTTGCAATCAATTCTTAGAATAATTGTTATGGTTTTCTCTTTTGTTCTGAGACAATCCCACATCTTGATTTCCTCATATTTTACAAGTATTCTGTTTCTTTTTTTTATTGCTTAGTTTTTTTTTCTTTTAATGAGTGAGTGTGTGTGTGTGTGTGTGTGTGTGTGTGTGTGTACCATATGTGTTTCTAGTGCCAAAGGAAGCCAAAAGAGGGCATTAGACCCCTTGAAACTGGAATTACAGACAGCTACAAGTTGGCATGTGGGTTCTGGGAAGCAAACCTGGGCCCTCTGAAAGAGCAGCAAACACTCTTAGCCGCTGAACCTGCTTTCCAATCCCAAATACTTAATTTTTGTTAAAAGTTACCAACAAGAATACTTGTGTAAAATGCACAGTTATATGCCCTGAGTTTTTAAAGTATCTAACAGAAGAATATAAAATTGAAAAGACCTAGAAGACAAGAATAAACCACTACAGTCGGGCAGTGGTGGTGCACACCTTTAACCCCAGCACTCAGAAGGCAAAGCCAGACTGTGAGTTCGAGGCCAGCCTGGTCTACAGAGAGAGTACCAGGACAGGCTCCAAAGCTACACAGAGAAACCCTGTCTCAAAAAAATAAAACAAAACAAAAATAAATATATAACAGTGGTATTGATTCTATATGAATACTCTCCAAATTAACTGGAAACTTAATCAAAATAATTGGTAGTAGTTACTTTTTTGACACTCTGTAGTTTATTTTAATGTATATACATCATGATGCACATTCACAAGATTTACAGCTTATGTCACACCAAACTGGGACATTGTACACAGAGGTAACAGGTACTTTAGTGATTCTTTTTCCCTCTCTTCCATTTTAAAGACATACTTAATGTCTACCCACTCATATCCCCAGCCACTCTGAACAAATAAACTCTCCAATCAATGGCTTCCCTTGGGAGAATCCTATTGTTGCCTCAAGAACATTGTTTCTCTGTCAGCTGCTAATTACCTTGATTTCTTGAGGTTTCAAGCAGGAATTATTCAAGACAAAGCACAGGTCTGATACAGCCAAGCCCGTAGTAGCCAGAGGACGGTGAGAATACAAGCAAACAGCGTGAGTCTCAGCGTGGCAAGCTCTTCTCGCACACTACATGTTGGTAACACGGATGGTCTGTGAGTAGCTCAACATCTGGTTTGAGTTCTGCAGCGCTTTGCCTTTAGTTAAAAATAGATGCAATATGGCTGAAATCTTCCCAGAGAGGCAAATGTAGCAAAATTCACTCAGCTGGAGGAAACAGCAAGCTGCCTTGACACAATGCCTTCTTTACTTCATCAGCACATTCAAACATGGAGTCTAGTACTTTGAAACCTGTGAGTAGCCAAATAACATGAAATGCAAGGCTCTGCTCTGCTTTCACAGGACACTAACAACTCTTGCCTCATCCTGTCTTTCGAATTACTTATGAAAATGACATCTGTGGGTTGTTCTGAGTATGCCTCTGAGACAAATATCTCAGTCAGGGTCATGTGACCCCACAGAGGAAGTTCCAATTGTCAAATGGTAAAGTGTTAGGTGGAAAAGTGTTGGGATGAGATGAGTTTATCCCCTATTCTACAAGTTCTTTCGCACCTAACTACTCAGTGAGTCTTGTATGGCAGGAACCTTAGAGTTCCTCTTCCTGTAGGTGCTTGTCTTACCTACTTTTCTATTGCTATGATGAAATGCCATGACTAAGACAACTTAGAGGAGAAAGGGTTTATTGGGGGCTTGCTTATAGTTTCAGAGGTTGAGACCATGACCATCATGGCAGGGAGCATTGCCTCAGGCAAGCAAGCATGGCATTGGAGCAATGGCTGAGAGCTTATGTATTGAGCCAACTGGAATGGTGTGGGGCTTTTGAAACCTCAAAGCCCACCCCCAGAGACACCTCTTCCAACAAGGCCACACCTACTAATCCTTCCCAAACAGTTCCACTAAATGGGGAGCAAGCATTCAAACATTTGAGTTATGGGGACCATTCCCATTCAAACCGCCACAGTGGTGTTTCTTTTTATTGTAAGTTTTCCTTATCTTGATAACCAGCCTACAATCCACAGCCCCAGAGAAGCTAGGCAACAAAGAGGACTCAAAGAGGGACACATGGATCTCCCTGGGAAGGGGAAATAGATGAGAGCTCCTGGGTAAACTGGGGGTGGGAGTGGGTAGGTGGGAACATGAGGAATTGGGTTTGTCAGGTGGTGGGTGGGACAAAGGGGGAGAGTAATGAAAGAGATATCTTGATGGGGTGGGGACCATTTTTGGGCTTAGGGAGAAACCTGGTACCAGGGTAACTCCCAGGAATCCACAAGGATTACCCCAGCTAAGACTCCTAGCAATAAATAGTGAAGAGGGTGCCTGAACTGGACTTCTGCAATCTGATTGGTGACTACCCTAATTGTCATCAGAGAGCCTTCATCTAGTAACTGATGGAAGCAGATACAGAGATCCACAGCCAAGCACTGGTCCCAGCTCCAGGAATCCAGGTGAAGAGAGGGAGGAGGGATTGTATGAGCAAAGGTGGGGGGGGTGTCAAGATCAAGATGGGGGAACCCACAGAGACAGCTGACCTGAGCTAGTGGGAGCTCATGGACTCTGGACTGACAGCTAAAGAGCCTGCATGGGACCAACCTAGGCCTTCTGCATGTGGGTGACAGTTGTGTAGCTTGGTCTGTTTGTGGGGCCCCTAGCAGTGGGACCAGGATTTGTTCCTAGTGCATGAGCTGGCTTTTGGGAACTTATTTCCCATGCTGGGGTGCCTCACTCAGCCTTAATGCAGGAGGAGGAGCTTGGTCCTGCCTCAACTTGATATGCCATGCTTTGTTGACTCCCATGGGATGCCTGCCCCTTTCTGAACAGGGGAGGAGTGGATGCAGGGGGTGGTAGACCGGAGATGGGGGTAAAGAACAGGAGGAGGAGGAAGGGGAAACTGTGGTTGGTATGTAAAATAAATGAAAAAATTTAATAAAAAATAAAGTTTCCCTTATCTCACTATGTCCCACTTCCTTGGTAGAAGTTGCCAGGAGGCCTTAAACTGCACAAGCAACAGTATTTCATTACATGTGGTGATATTTTATTTGTGCTCTAATAAATAAAGCTTGCCTGGAGATCAGAGGAAAAACCAAGCCATTATAAGTAAACACAAAAGTCATGCAACGTTATCACATGCCTTTAAATCCTATCACTTGGGATCTGTCTGGATCTATGTGAGTTCAAGGCCACACTGAGAACAGAGACAGGCATGTAGCACATGCCTTAAATTCCAACACTAGTTAACCATGGAGGTCTGGAGGTCTATATAGACAGACAGGAAGTGACAGAGCTGGGCAGGAAGAGGAAATGATGTAGCTGGACAGAGAGAGCAAATCAGATGGCAGAACAGCAAAGCATATAGGTGTGGGTAGATATTTGGAAGCTGCGGAGTTGGTGAGGTAAGGTTAGCTGTGGCCTTCCCTATTTCCCTGATCTCTCAGGTTTTCACCCCTATATCTGGCTCTGTGTTTTTTTATTTAATAAGACATTTAGCAATTCATCTACAATTACATGCATAGGGGGGTCAAGAGACTGATTTATTTTGGTGCTACAAATGATATAACTCTTTATATTTCAGAATTCTTATTTCATCCTCAGTAAAATTATAAATTGAGATGAAAATCTTACTCAGTGCACTACCATTTTTAACATGCTGTCACTCAGGACTCCAAAAGATGAGGGTGAGAATCTAGCACAGAATATAGATGGGAGGGTTAATTTTATGTGTCAGAGTGACTGAGGATGCCCTTACAGATGGTAAAATATCCGAGGTATGCCTGGGAGTTCTCCTGCAAGGCCTTAACATTTGAACTGGTAAACAGAGTAAAGAAGTTCCCTCCTGATTGGAGATGAACATCATCCAGTCCATCAGGGACCTGATGTCTCTCTACTTAAGAGAGGACAGCCATCTTCGCCTGCCCACAAGCACTGACATTCCTGATTCTTGGGCCTTTAGTCTTAGGGAGGAAATCTCAGTTCTCTGGTTCTCAGGCCTTTGACTCATACTGAATTATCCTACACTAAGGGCCTTCCTGGATCTCTAGCTTGTAGCCCCATAATCAGGTGAGCCAATCTCCAGATTAAGTCCTCTTCCATCTGTGTGTGTGTGTGTGTGTGTGTGTGTGTGTGTGTGTGTGTCCTAATGGTCTTGTTTTTCTGAAAAATACAGATTCTTAGGCAGATAAAGGTAGATTCCATCAGTCCCTTCTCTTCTTTTTCCCAACTAGAATACAAACTAAGTCCAAGAGGAAAAAAAATCAACAAGATGCTAGCAAGTCAAATGCCACAGCCTATCATAAGGATTATTCACAGTGACTAGGTGGAATTTGTTTCTGGAATGTAAATACACGTAAGCAACACTAAACGGACTCAGTAGGATTGTACATATTCACATATATACATATATAACAAAAATAATTAATAGAACATGAAGGTTTTGAGAGGGAGGGGGAACAGGGGAGGTGCTGAGAGGGAGGATGTGGGTCAAAATGTATGTAAATATTGTACTCATGTAGGAAATTCTCAAAAAACAGTAATAGAACAAATGTTATAAACATATAAAATTTGTCAGATATCAAGAGAATAAAGAACAACTGTATGATCATTTCAATTGAGGCAAAAATGCAAATATTCTCTAATGATTTTAAAAAAAACTACCCAGTGTTCTAGGACTAGGGGATTATCGTGACATAATAAAAGGCTCATATGAGAAACTACAACAAATACATCCAGTGGTGTCAGACTGGCGTCTCTTCTTCCATTGGCACTTCTGTCTAGTAGAGCTCTTAAAGTTCTAGGCAGACTAATTAGGCAAGAAAAAGAAATAAAAGGCTCTAAATTGGAAAGAAGAAGCAAGTAGCTTTTTGCACAAATGATATGACCCCCCCACCCCCAAGATAATCATGAACTCTTTAAAATCCTAGGATACAAAGAAAATCCACAAAACTCAGTTACATTTCTACCTGCTAACAGTGAGCAATCTATGATGGAATTTACAAAGCAGTTTCATCCATAGTAGCCTCCAAAGGAATGAAGCCTGATGTGGTGATATCTGCATAACCCAGTACTTGGGTAGCTGAGGCAGGAAGATTCCAAGTTTGAAACCAGTCTGGGCTACATAGTGAGATCCTGTCTTACACACACACACACACACACACACACACGCATGAATGCACGCGCACACACACAAAGAGTTCAGTTGACAACTCAGAAAAATAATCCATGTGTATATGGCTAAGTGACTTTTGACAACCATACCAAGATCATTCAGCATGGAAAAATGGTCCTTACAACAAATGCAGCAGAGGAAATGGATGTCCCCATGCAAAACAGTAAAATTGGACCCTAACCAAACACAACATGCAAAAGTAATGAACTTAAAATGGATCAAAGAAAGACCTAATTTAAGAACTTGAAAACTCTAGGAAGAAAATACTGGACTAGATTTTGCAATGGTTTCTTAGATGTGATAGAAAGGGCACAAGAATTAAAAGAAAAAAATGGGAAAATTATACTTTATATAGTTATATAATTCTTATAATTTATGTAATTATACTTTGTATGAAATTTATAAATGTTAACATTTTGTACATCAAAAATAATACAGGCAGGGTAAAAAAGGAAAGACACAAAGTAGTAGATATTTACAAAGCATATACCTGATAGGAGGTTCATATTGAAAATATGTAGCAAACTCTTAAAACTCAACATCAGAAAAAGAAAGAATCCAATAAAATTGGGCAAAGGACTTGAATAGACAGTTATCAAAATGACCGATAAAAATATGAAGATATGCTCACTGACTCAAAAAGGCATTTGGGAAATGTCACTTAAAGTGCTAAGCTGTACCACCCCATACCCATTAGGGTGCGCCATCAAAACGAACAGCAGACTCAGGGAGTGACACGAGTTGGTAAGGAGGGGAATTCTTACAAATGTAAAATGGTACAGAGCATAAAACCACAGGGCTGTTCTCACAGCGTGGAAGAGTATGGCGGTTCCTACAAACTTCACACAGAATTTCCGTATGTATCAGCAGGCTGCGTTTTGCTATCAGAACAACTGAGAGAATTAACGTATAAGAGAAACATGTTATTAACTCACAATTCTGTAAGTTCCGATCCAAGATCCGGTGCTCACGTTGCTTTGGACCTCTGAGGGGGCGGTGTTCCATGTTTGGGGAGCAAACTCTTCACTTCAGAGCCAGGAAGCAAAAGTGAAGAGAAAGAGGCCAGAGTCCCAGCGACCTAAAGAACTCCCACCAAGCCTGTCTCCTAAAGGACCCATTGCCTACATGGTGGTTTGAATGAGAAATGCGCCCCTCCCCCAGCCTTGGGAGTTTGAACACAGTGGTGCTGTTTGGGGAAGTTTAGGTGGTGTAGTCTTGCTGTAGGAAGCATGTCACTGGGGTCAGCCTTTGAGAGTAAAAGCCGCTCACCATTTCTAGTTTGCCCCCTCTGCTTTGTGCCTGTGGTTCAAGGTGTGAGTTCGCAGCCTCCTGCCGCCATGCCTGCCTGCAGCCTGCTCCCTGCTGCCATGCTTCCTTGCCATTCGGGACTCCAGTCGTCTGGAACCACAAGCCAAAATAAACTTTCTTCTTTAAGTTGCCTTGGTCATGATGTTGTATCATAGCAACAGAAAAGTACCTAATGCTGTTGTGGAATATTATTTTAAGATGTGTTGCTTGTGTTTATGTTGCATTTGTTTAACCCTGTGAAACTGTGTTGCTGTGCCTGTCTAAAACACCTGATGGGCTAATAAAGAGCTGAACGGCCAATACTGAAGCAGGAGAAAGAATAAGCGGGGCTGGCAGGCAGAGTATAAATAGAAGGAGAGAGCTGGGAGGAGAGAAAAAGAGATGGAGGAGAAAAGGAGCTGGCAGCCAGAGAAGGAGGAGGACTCCAGGGGCCAGCCACGCAGCTACGCACACAGCAAGCCTCGGAGTAAAATACAGAAGTAAGAGAACAGGAAAAGTCCAGAGGCAAAAGGTAGACAGGATAAGTTAAGTTAAGGGAAGCTGGTTAGAAACTACGCCAAGCTGAGGCTGGGCATTCATAAGTAAGAATAAGCTTCCGTGTGTGAATTTATTTGGGAGCTGGGTGGCGGGCCCCTCAAAAAGAGTAAAAACAACAACAGCAATTTGGTGCCCAACGTGGCGCTTGAATTTCCATAGTGCCTGAGAAAGCTTAAACAAATAAAAAAGAAAAAGGACACGGTTCCTTTAAGAGGCACTGCTGTTCATCCAGCACTAAATAAAATTAAAATGTCAAGCTAAGTAAAAACTGCAAGCTAAGTAAAAGCCGCCAGTGGTAGCTCAGGAACAGGCTTCCATAGCTAGGAAGGTTTAAGGCAGTTTACCTACCTCGACTGGGACATGGGTTTTAGGTGTGGCTTTCATGACCAGAGAAGTGGGCGGAGCCAGCCAAGAAAGCCACATGGAGAATCCAGGTGTAACTTAGCAGTCTGAAGTTTGCTCATGGGGTCAAAAAAGACTAGAAATACGCAGTAAAAGAGATCCAGATGTAAGAAAAACCTCTGAATAGGTTACAGTGTGTTTAACAATGTGCATAGGCTTAAGAAAAGGAAAAGGGTATAGTCATAAAAAAATAATAGGTTATAAAATTAAGTCTTTAAAGAGAGAAGTAAAGAAATATATAAAAGAAAAAAGCCATGTAAGATGGGAAATACACAGATCCTGTATGTTATTGTGTTGATTTTGAATTTTTTGATTGTTGAAAAGCAAAGGACAGCTGCAAAGAGACCTGGAATTGAAAGAGGGACCGTTGAAATAAATCAACCTATATGCTTTAGGAATGCCTTAACTTTTAAAAAGTCAAAAAATACGTTTGTCAAATGGAAGTCAAAAATGCTTTGGAGTTTTATTCCCACCGGAGATGAGAGGCTGTGTATTCCTTCAGGGTTAAATTGAATGAGGTTTGATCGGGCAAGACCTCCTGAAACTTGACAGGAGATATCTATCAGCAAAGGTTACTGCTGGTCTTCCCAGGACTTGGTCATTATCTCAAAATTTTCTTTCTGGGACCCTAGAGATACTTCGTCCACAGACAGCAGGAAAAAGTATGGAGAAAACTATGCCCACATTCCCAAGAATTGGGGGTTGTGGGTGGCTGTTGGTTATTTGGTGGGTGATAGATGTTTGTTATCATTTAGGGGAATATACAATATTGACAAAAATTTAAAGTTATTGTTGTTACACTGTATATATGTTTCTCCTCTTGTTTAAAGGATTTTTGTATATTGATAAAAATTTAAGGTTATTTTTGTTACAACATATTGTATGCATGTTTCTATTTTTGTTTGAGGTATTGTGCCTATGTAGTTCATTTGGAAATGTAGGGTGAAGTTCTAGTTTTTGAAAGCTATTATTATAAACTATATAGGATAATCAGGAAACATAGGTTAGTGGTTAGTCATTTATAACAATCAAAATTGTAGATAAGTTAGGTATGTTTTCTATGTTAAATAGATATATTTTAGCTAGATGGTCTTCAAATACTTCAAAGACCTATAGAATATGGCATTTAAAATGTTTTGTTAATTTAAAGTTTTTCATGACAATGTGACACATCTGTTCCTGGCAGCACCAGTTCACTTCAGAGAAGATGATGGACATTGAAGAAACTCCTTATGGAGTTTGCCTTCATTGTGGCAAGGTTAGCCACTGGGAAAAGGAACTGTTCTTGCCTTTGACTGCTGATAATGTGGTGTGCAGACTGGACATGGAGGACACACAGGAGAAAGAACTGTTGAACTTTGCCAAAACAAGGAAGGACAGTCCTGCAAAATTCTTGCCTCACAGAAGAGTCTGCCAGATATTCTGCAGGACACACAGGAAAGTGACTGATGAACTTTGCCAAAACAAGGCAGGACAGTCCAAAATTTCTGCTTCATAGAAAAGTCTGCCAGATACTCTAGGTCTGTAGGCTGAAGATGGATGCTGCAAGGTTGCAGAGGAACTCTGAGTGACTGTCCAAGCAGCTAAATGTCTCTGTTGTTAGATAATATTACATTCTTCTGGGTCTTTGATGGAGTTGAAGACTTAATAGTTATAGTTGCAGTTTTTCTTTGTTGTGAGAGAAAGTAAGTTAGATGTAAAACTTTAAGCAAGATAAGATAGATAATGCATTGTTTTCTCTGAACATGCTAACTACAAATGGACAGAATATTATGAATGTAATCCTCACTTGATAATTGTTATTGTATATAGTCTTACTATATTTAAGTTAAAACCCTTTCATTTTTATTTAGACAAAAAGGGGGAAATGTATTATTTTAAGGTGTGTTGCTTTTGTTGATGTTGCATTTGTTTGTTTAACTCTGTGAAGCTGTGTTACTTTGCCTGTGTAAAACACCTGATGGTCTAATAATGAACTGAATGGCCAATAGCAAGGCAGGAGAAAGGATAGGTGGGGCTGGCAGGCAGAGAGAATATATAGAGGGAGAAATCTGGGAGAGGGAGGAAGAAAAAAGATGGAAGAGTGAAAGGAAGTAGTAGCCAGAGAAGGAGGAGGGCTCCGGGGGCCAGTCACCCAGCTGCACAGCAAGTCATGGAGTAAGAGTGAGATTTATGGAAGTAAGAGAACAGGAAAAGCCCAGAGGCAAAAGGTAGATGGGTTAATTTAAAATAAGGAAAGCTGGCTAGAAACTAAGACAAGCTAAGGCTGTGAATTCATAAGTAAGAATAAGCCTCCGTGTGTGATTTATTTGGGAGTGAGTGGCAGGCCCCCCCCCAAAAGAGAAAAAAAAACCAACAACATATTACACCCTCTCAATAGAGCCCCCCCTCAGAGACAAGCCTTTACCACATGGACCTTGGGAGGACAGTCATAGAAACCACAGCACTGTGTGGTCTGCAGATTCTATTTCTGGACATACTTGAAAGATTCAAAGAGGCTCACAAAGAGATGTTCTACACTCACAAGCATAGCATCATTATTCATAATAGACAATGGACTGACTATCCCAGTCACCCATCTACAAATGAGGAAGCAAAATATGAAACATGCCTGCAATGCAATATAATTAAATATTAAAAAGGAAGGAAATTCTGGTATGTTCTACATCATGTCTGAATCTTGGGACATTACACTAAGCAATACAAGCCAGTCATAAATAGACAAATACTGTATGATTCCATGGATAGGTGAGTACTGAGATAGTCATGTGAATTCAACCAAGAACTACTAGCATCTAGAATATATAAATAAACAGTAAAAGAACAACCCAATTAGGACATGGAAAAAAGACACAAATAGCATTTCACTGGTGAGGAAGGGTCTCCAAATGAAAACTAGCACATGAAAAGACCTTCGATATCATTAGCCATAATAAAAATTAAAACCACAGTTACATGTCATTACACGTCCATCAGAATGGCTAGAATAAAGACTAGTGAAAATACTGAAAGGATGTTGAAATTGGGCCAGCTGCTGGCAGGAATATGAAGTGGCCCAACCACACTGAAAAATATTTTGATAATTTCCTACAAAATTAAACCTTATGACCCAGCGATTGTACTCTTGGGCATTTATTTTGAAAGAATGGCAACTTGGGCTTATACACACACACAAAAAGATGAGTATGCACAGCATTCTTTCTTCCAAAGAGCCAGAAAACTGGATGTGTGCATAGTTAAATAAACTATGGGATATTTACACCAGGGAGTTCTATGCACATACACAGTCACTTGGATGACTCCGTGAAATTACACTGAATGAAGATGGGCCAACTCCAAAACATTAGTCATCATGTATTTCCACTTACATAACACTTTTTAAATGACTAGGTTTTAGGAATGGGAGACAGATTAGTCATTACCAAAGCCAGAGGACAGGGAGGGACCCAAGAGAAGAAAAATATTTGGGGAGTACAAACCTTTCTTGTGCCTAGTTCAAGCTTTGCTCAGTACTAGGTTTCCTGAAGACTCTGGAACCTCTGTAGGGTGCTGGGCAACCTCTGGGAGGTGAGTGTTGCCATGACGATTAATTTCCCCACCTCCAGAGCAGAAAAGAGGTTGGGATTGTTGTTCTCTGCAGCGCCTCTCTTCAGAGGTTCCTCAGATTTCCAAATGTTGTCCGAGGTTTAAGAGGATGCATTTAACAGCTCTTGTACACAATAACATCCTATAATCACTAGCTCAGGAAGGGAAACAGAGGTGTCAAACAATTGCTACCTGATTGTATCATAAGTACTGCAAGGATTTCTCCAATGACCCAAACAAATTCTTCAGACGCAAATGAAAGCCAAGCAGAGGAATCACAGCATTCTGGCCGTCCACCCTTCAGTGTTATTTATGAAATCTAGACAGGCTCTTCATGAGTCTAGAGATCTGCTATGTTGGTTTTGCCCTCCGCACAACTGTGTTCCATCAGTTCACAGCTGTCGCCGTTTTGAGATTATCTGGAGGCCGCTGCTAAGGGTCTGTGAAATGCTCTCTTTCTCAAAGGCCACAGGCTACTTGACCCTGGACTTATGTGTTTACAGAACCCTGAGTGCAGCTACTAAAGCCCATTGCTGCCCATTTATACACTGACATTGTTTTGTTTTTTGTTCCCATACATATCTAACCTCTGTTCCCTTTGTAGGGAAGAAAGAGATTATTTTCTCTCCTTTTTCTTATTGAAATTTCAATTGCTTCCTCAGAGAGATCTCTCTGAGAAGTCACAGGAAATAAAGGCAAAGTAACTCATACCCAGTTGTTCTCACTGTCTGTTCTGAATGTACATGAATTCTTCTCTTTCCTCTCTAATCTAGATTTGACTGAAAATGATGAGCAGTTGCCAGATAACAGGAAAGCTATGTGTAAACCAGAGGCTTCAGTCCCTTACGCCTCTCCTACCCCTTGGATCAAAGATACTCAGAGCTTAAAACTTAAAAAATAAAAAAGGATAAAATTCAAGATCAGATTTAAAATTCTGAAATCAATATCATACTGCTGTTTTGTTCAGAGCTATTTAATCATTTATTTTTCTACCTTTTTAATTTCTTAGATAGAGTTCTACTATGTAACCCTGGCTAGTCTGTTTTTATATAATCATTAAACACATGGCTCATGGCTTTCTTTGAAAACAAGTATTACTGGCCTGTGCCCTAGGAAAATGTGTGTGTTTACAGATACTTAACATTTTGCTTTATGATTGCTTTATGAGACCAGCTAAACCGTCTCAGCTAACCTAGGGACAGTAGCTGTGAGATAGAATTAAAGTATTAGGTGATCAAGAGAAGGAAATATATAAAACAAAGAAGTTTCTGTCTTGTGCTCAATTTCTAGACATAACAAAAGATGATTTAAAAATATTGTACCCCAATGTAGAAATAAAAGATTAATTTCAAGCTGGGCATGGTGGCAAATGCCTTTAATCCCCGCACTCGGGAGGCAGAGGCAGGCAATCTCTTTGAGTTCGAGGCCATCCTGGTCTACAGAGTGAGTTCCAGGACAGCCAAGGCTACACAAAAAAACCCTGTCTCAAAAAATCAAAAAAAAAAAAAAGAAAGAAAAAAAAGATTAATTTCAGACTGGATTTTTTTCAGAAAGATGAAGAGCCATATTCCAAATGCATGCAATAATCTGCATATAAATCTATATAATCTGCACAGGACCAGGAAGCCAGTGGTACCCTCAGGATGGAGGAACATCCCCTTTGGAGTACTGTACCTCACTTCACAGGCAGTAAGGGAAGGGAGATTGGATGTTCTTATCTGATGCATAACCAAGGGTTATCAATGTCAAAAAGCCAAGGGAAAATCCAAACTGCAGGACTATCCTCCAGAATTGATGTCATGGAACAAAGGAGGATTCCAAATTATTATTAAAATTTAGGCTGGGCTGTGGTGGTGCATGCTGTTAATCCCACTCAGGAGGCAGAGGCAGGCAGATCTCAGTGAGTTCGAGGCCAGCCTGGTCTACAAACAGAGTTTCAGGACAGCCAGGGATGTTACACAGAGAAACCCTGTCTTGAGAAAACAAAGAAAGAAAGAAAAAAAGAATTAGGAATAATATTCAACATATCCTCAGGAAAATCCAAAAGCAGAAGGAAAAAACAAAGAAGAGATAAATAATTGGAAAAAAAAGATTTTTGTAGACCAATATAAAAAAATATTCTGAAAATAACTGTAAGTGGTAACCAAAGCAAAGGAAAAAAATTAAACAGACAAAAACTAAAACATAAATATAATTCATAAGAGGGAAAATTAATCTAATTGAATCAATTCTTGTGCATATCTTTCTCACCTCATCACTAAGGAGCAAAAGGGAAATCAGCCTGTTCCAAGAACAGTCAGAGGCTACATTCGGCCTCAGAGAGTCTGGGCTGCCAGAGACGGCCTACAGTGATCACAGAAGGCTGTGAAAATAGACATTTCTCTGACCAAAAAAGTCACAAGCCAAAATGAGCTACAAATCGATCTCAACCTTGAATTCTGTTTCCCTCTGAACAGTTATTTCTGTTGGGGCTTGTTTTTAATGTACAAGAGAGAAAAAAAAAAAAAAAAAAAAAAAAAAAAAAACCTTTTAAATAAAAAGTCATAGGTAAAGATTCTCACCATTTATTGTATAAAAAAAGAGAAAGAGTGGACCATATTTTCTAAAGATTCAGGTATCTCTCCAATTGTCAAAGAGAATAGGGAACATTTTTTTAAAACGCTATATCCCAAGCACATGCTGGGAACTTGAGCGCCCCGTCAGAGATGGACGGGCAAACAGGCACAGAGGAGTAACTCGATGTTATAATGCTGACAGATGGCAGAGGGCCTCCAAACAGCCCAGGTCTCCTGGACCCCGGGGTGGTGCTTTCAACCACTCTGCCTTAGTGTTTCAAGTTTATCGAATGCAATGTCTCTATGCCTGCAGCAGGAAACACTCCAGACAGGGTCTTCCCTTTCTGGGGAACAAGAAACTCGATCCAGGAAGCACAAGATTTTAAGTGCATAGCTGTGGCTCCTATTCCCCTGAGAGTGACGTAGTTTAGTTCAGTAGATTTAAAAACCATCTACATGGGCTGGAGAGACCATGGCTCCACAGTAAAGAGCACTGACCACTTCCAGAAGACCTGGACCAGCCTGGCCTCTGAGGATGGCGGGTTAGACATTAGCAAAGGGCAATGGCTAAATCAGTTTTGGTGATAGAAACGACATTATTGAGCCCTTGCATAGTCTCTGTCTCCACTATAGTTCTCTCCTCTCTTCTAGTTGTATTGATTCCCATATGGGCTGTGAGGGATGTGAGGGACCCCACTACAAACATGGGGGAGGCCCCCCGGGACACGAGAGTGGGAGAGCTACCCCTGCCCCTCACCAGCTGCAGCACCTAAGAGCAGGTTCTGCACCCGTCTGACCTTCCCCCTTCCCCTGTCTGCCATGTGGTGGCGTGGGTGAGGGAAAGATGTCCTCCCACTTCTGCCCCCTTGCTATAGCTGTGGTAGTGAGAGAGCCAGCCCCAGGGCCATGAGAACGAGAGAACTAGCCCTGGTCCTCTCCAGCTGCAGCACACAGGAAAGCGGGCTCTGCACCCCACCTGGGTAGCACACTAGAGCTGACCCTGTTGCCAGGGGGTGCAGGTGAGCCAGCCCCGAGGGTGTGAGAGCAAACCCTGCCCCACCCTGTATGCCCCCCCCCCCCAGCCATCAGGAGAGAGGGCCCCGCATCTCGCCTGGGAAAGACAGTGGAGCTGGCCCTGGTGGTGTGACTGTGAGTGAGCTGGACCTCAGGACCTGAAAGCAGGAGCACCGGCCCCGCTCCTTGCTGCAGGCTGCATTGGGTGAGCTAGCTGATGCAGTGCTGGAGAGCTCACCCAGGTAGTGATGATGAGGGAAAGCTAACCAGCTGACCAACCCGGCTACCACCCAGGCCCAGAACCAGGGCTAGGAGTTAGCTCACTCCAACATCCACCTATCTGTGAATTGATGGAGCATGTGAAGGGGACAAACCTACAGATTCAAAACAGCAGGGTCTCCATGACACAGGACTATGGATTATCCCCACAGAGAGCCCATTATTGGTGGTGTAGCAGAAGCCAGAGGCCTCGAGCCAGAGCAATGAACACTTGCAAGTAAAGATGAATGGACTGAAGGATCAACTGTGTAACTCAACAGGCCATAGTACAGCTTCCATGACAGGATTCTTCTCTCTCTCTCTCTCTCTCTCTCTCTCTCTCTCTCTCTCTCTCTCTTACTCTCTCATTCGGTTGGTTTGGTATTTGGCTTTTCTTTTAAATTTGGTTTTGTTTGGGGAGGTGATTGCAAGGGCAGAGGGCCGATGCGAGGGGATGCAGAGATACATGGGATTGTAATGCATGATATAAAATCCACAAAGAACCAATAAAAGTTAAAAGAATTAAAAACAAACAAACACGGGGGGCCCCAGGCACTGAGGCTCTGGCATGGTCTCTGATCTGACTAGGTTTTGTCCGAGGCACCCATTACCAATGCTGGTCTATTCTGTTTAATGACCTGGGTGATTCTGAGAAATCCCAGCTCATAACGGGCAATCCTAGACACATGGTCACTTGGTGCTCTGTGATCAAGCTTTCTCCCTCTAATAAAGCCCATTAACACGCCGGAAGTCAAGTTCTCATGAGGAATCGAAGTCTCTGCTGCACTTGGGATGGCCTTGTTCCAGACATCCAAAGGCTTATAACTTGCCCACGTTGGCTCGACACATTGCAGCTTTCCCCATCAGTGACATCTTCAACACCACAGGGCCTCCTGTATCATGTGGACCTAGCATCAGAGCTCTGTCACTTCCATTAACACTCTGAGCCCCAGTCAGAGCTGGCAGTGTTCTGCGTCACCCTGTGGACTAGAGAAGGTTTACTAGATGGGGACTGGGCTGCTTCGGGGCCCTAAATGACTCATCAAGCACACGTGCATCTACTTTTGTAGAAAGGAAACAAGAACCGCAAGCTCATCTTTTCCTTCGGAGATGATGCCCTAGCTGTCTCCTGATCACTTCTGCAACTTTACTCAAGTGCTGATTGCTGGGTTTGTCTCTCATGCTGGGGGTGCAGGTGCTTTGCCAAGGCTCTAACTGCCTCGTACCAAGTGTCCGTTCAGTGTGGTGTCTTCAGTGTAGTGGATCAGCGCCATTTCCCGTTCAATGTCTACATCAAAGAGCATGATCGAGGATAAAAGGATGGAGCTGAGTAAAAGGTGCAAGTGAAGGTTTGGGGCATTTCCAACCAGGCAGAAACGGCGTGGTTCTAGCCAGGCAGAGGCTGAGAACGCTGAAGGGTGTGGCCTCTGAGGCAAGCTGGGGTAAATCTCTTGGGGTGACAGCTGGAGGCTGTCAGTTAACATCTCTGTCCACAATAACAGAGGGCTACCCCTCCCATGGCTGCCTCAGTAAGTTTCATAGAGGGGTGCTATTATGTATTCTGTTCTATGTGCTTTTCTGTATTCTCCAGATTTCCTGAAGTAAACATATATTATCTCTGATTTAGAAAAGAACAATCTAAAAATCATACAACTGTATTTCAACAATGGTTTTGGGAACCACACTATTTCACAGTGGCATTCTGTTGGTATGTTAGTTTGGAACTGGGGGCTGGACACAAGACCTTGAACATGATAGGCAAGTGCAGTATCACTGCGTTATATCTTAGTCCTCAAGTGTCTGTAACAGACTGTTGAATAAGTCTGACAAGTCTTTTTTTTTTGTAATGCTTTATCTAGCTTTTAAGTATATGGGTGTCTTGCCTGCATGTGTGTCTATGTACCATGTGTGTGCAGTGCACATAGAGGCCAGAAGAGGGTGCTGGATCCCCAGTAACTGGAGCTAACAGTTGGCTGTGAGCTGACATGTGGGTACTGGGAATGGAACTCTGGTCCTCTGGAAGAGCAGCTGGTGCTCTTAACCACTGAGCCATCTCTCCAGGCCTAACTCTTAAGTCATATAAAATGATTTTGTACTATTTTAATCTTGTTTACAATTTCTAATGCTGTGGCTTTGGAGAGGTTTTAGTGTTTTGTTTCATTTTTCCCCCTGATTGTTTAAATACTTTGGGCAGTGGGATGGCTCAGTGGGTAAAGGTGATTGCTGCTGAGACTGACAAGGGAGTTGGATTGATGGAACCCACATGATGGGAGAGCTGGTCCTGAGCTCTCTGTCCTCTGAGCTCTACAGGTACCTCCTCCAAGAATAAACTAAAAAGAGAAAATATGGAATATTGGATATTTTATGAAGAAATGATTAAGAATGTTGTCCTTAACCCTAACACCCTTGGTCAAATGTTGCTCATATTTTGGAATACTTCCTGTCAGGTTTCCACCCCTTGTCTACTCTTTTTTTTTTCCCCTCAAAATGTTAAGATCAAGGGAATTCTCCTGCTTGGCCTAACTTTCCTTCTCAACCTATTGCACTGAATGGGGTACTTTTATTTAGAAGAAGTGCCACTAACCTGGAAAAAGGAAACAGGTATGGGCCTAGAAGTTATGAACAGACGTTGAGGCCCGAGGGTAGATCTGTTAACCAGTGCAAACGCTGAGATGGCAATCGTACGTTCAGGGGGAGTAACTGGTAACAGGTGACTCACAGAGGAGAAAACAGTGACAGCCCACAGTTACACTAAAGCCCTTCCTGTTTAAACAAAGGACGCGCTCACCACAGTGGATGGAATGTGAGGGTCTGTGTCCATGTACATATCACACATATATGTCTATGTGTTTGGAGAGATTTTTTTTTCAACATTCATTTCTGAGAGCCAGAATCACGTTATGGCTGGCGGTGCCATGTACTAACAGCAGAACATAGTCTACTCAGATTCTTTCACAGCCTCCGTACAGGGCTGGTGAGTGAGCCCTGGATACCCCCCAGGCTTTTTGAAGGAGGCTAGCCTACTGAGAACAAAAACTATTCTCACCATGCCAACACTGGAAAAATTAAGGGCTCTGCTTTATTTATTTATTTATTTATTTATTTATTTATTTATTTTTAATAACCACCAATCAGAGGAAGGAGTTCTACAAGCCAAAGTCAAAGCATTTGACTGTGCCTTCAAGCAGTTCTGAAGTATGGGAGTTACAGACTGAATAACTTTGGCCTTGTGTCAGTAATTGTTGGACTGAGCGATAAAAATATTGTGGGTTTTTCCCATGCTTTGTACGCTTGACAATTGCATAATTAAGACAGTTCCATCTGTTTGTAGCAATTTTATCAGCTCATAACTCATGAGCTCTGGGTCATTTTATCTGTTTGGATCAGCAGCTCATGTCCAGTGTCTAGAACAATCCCTCCCCATGCCACGCCTGTTTAATTTGTCAGCCTGGTATACATTAATGCCTTTAAACAGAGATTCCAACTTTCCGCTTCCTCCTGCCCAGCGTATGCGTGAACTTCAGCACTGAGCCGTGGTTTTGACGCCACGTGGATTGGAAGGTGAAGTGCTTCTGTTGTGGTGAGTTCTCTATCCCTCGTGAGAAACCTTTAGTGTAGCAGTGCCCCGTAGGCACCGCAGTGGCAAGAGAGGACAGGGTCAGGGACACTGGAGAGGAGCAGAGCACAGCGAGTACACTGGACTCACCCTGGGCTCATCCCCAGCCTCCTCTTCACAGAGTGCTGCCCACGTATTCTGTGCACGGATTTACCGCCTGTGCTCTTGACCAAGTATCTCAAGTCCTTAAAAGAATGTTGTTTCCCAGCCAGGGCTCTCTGAAACAAATGTGGTTCTCATGGATTAGGGCACAAGTATGGCATTGAGTTACTCTGGGATTAATAATTATCATCTCAAGGGAAAGACACTACTACTTCAATGTCCCTTAGGCAAGTATAAATAATATCCATTGTTCTCATTTGCTGAGTATTTACTAATATGAAAAGCATTCACATAAAGTGTCTCACAGCAATCTTATAATCCATTTAAAAATGAGAATCTTTGGGCTGGAGAGATGGCTCAGAGGTTAAGAGCTCTCCCAGAGATCCTGAGTTCAATTCCCAGCAACCATATGGTGGCTCACAACCATCTGGAATGAGATCTGGTGCCCTCTTCTGGCATGCATGCATACATGCAGGTAGAATGAAAAAAATTTAAAAAAAAAAAAAAAAGACTGAAAAAAAATGAGAATCTTCAGTTGGGGATGTAGCTCAGTTGGTGGAATCTACCTAGCAAAGACTCTCTAGAAGTTAGGAGTGTCCCTGGTGCGACAAATGGAAATACTGAGCTATTTTGCTGTGGAAAACAGGATAGCTATGTGCTACCTAACACATGGCTATGCTCCACCCAGCCCCCGCCATTCCTACGTTAAAGCCCCTTTCCCAATCGGACATGGGCATGGGCATGGGCATTTAGAAGGTAGGTCATGGGGCTGGACCCCTCTCGAACGGAATTAGTACCCTTGTAAGGAGAGCCATGAGAGAGGATTCCTCTTTGGGCATCTGGAGACACAGCTAAGCAGCTTGTCCGCAAACCAAAGGCTCTCTCAGCAGGAACAGACTAGCCAAGCACTGATCTTGGAGTTAACAGCCTCAGGGGCTGTGAGAAGTGCATTTCTGACGTGTAAACTATCCACTTTATCATATTCTTAAGAACAGCCCGAAGTGATTGAAGGGAAAAGAGAGCAGTGAGTATTTCTGTTGACTGATTCGGTACTATGGGCCTCTTTCCTCTCTACCTGTCTTGCAGAACCAATGACCACCTCTGTTCTGGACTCTCCAAGAACATTTGTGATGAATAATCTTGAATGACAGAGATCATAGTTTTCCTTAAATCAAAAGATTTATTTACTCTCCAGTAAACAAGATGTTTCCATATGGAACAAAGGCCAGGTGGACTTACTGGGCCTTTGCAAAGCTGTGGGTTCCCCAAGCTTGGGGTTCTTTTCCTACAGCACCCTACTGCCGCCTCTGCAGGCATGGGCAGGCTCTCTCTATATGGTCTTGCAGGAATTGAGATAAGTATGCTGATGCGCATGTGTGCTGTAAATGATAAAGTTCATTGTCTTCATAAAAAAAATAAATCAAACAGTTTAGCCAATCAACAGGAGACCTGAACAACACTGAACTCTGGCTAGACCTATCACACAGTAGGGCAATGTACATTCTTAAGCACCATGAAGATTCTCTTGCTAGAAGCCATTTTTGACACCACAAAAACACTCCAATACAGTCAAAAGGATGGAAAAATTTAATTTCCTAATCAGGATATAATGAACTTAGAAATGACCAGCAGAGGACCCAGGTGTGGTGGCATACTTTCTTAATCCCAGCACTTGGGAGGCAGAGTTAGGAGAATCTGTGAGTTTGTGGCCAGTGGGTTAAAAAGGGAAATTATGGCCGGGTGGTGGTGGCACACGCCTTTAATCCCAGCACTCAGGAGGCAGAACTAGGCGGGTTTCTCAGTTCAAGGCCAGCCTGGGCTACAGAGTGAGTTCCAGGACAGGTTCCAAAGCTACACAGAGAAACCCTGTTTTGAAAAACCAAAAAAAAAAAGGGGGGGGGATCATAAGGGAACTCTTCCATATGATTAAAAATGGTGATATAACACATCAAAACTCGTAGAAGACCACCACAGTAATCCTCTGAGGGGGATTTATTGCTGTAAAGGCCTGCATTAGTAATAAGATCTCATCTACACGACCACCTCACATCAGCAGAGCACTTTAAGGCATGTACGACAAACTGAATTGACAACAGAAGAAACAGTAAAGGTGGAGTGGATTAATGAAGCCGAGGATGGAAAACCCACTCATCTAAAAGTTGGTTCTTTGAAAAGATTTACAAGACTTGCCAATTCTTTACCTGATAAAAGAAAAAGAAAGAAAAAAGACGCAAATGGCTAAAACCAAGAGTGAGCCAGTGGCCATCACCTGTTATAACCCTAGAGAGCACAAGAAAGTTGCACCGGACCGGAATGAGGTCGCCAGTCTTTCCAGACTCAGACTGAACACAGCCTTCCCATCCTAGCATCCACGGGGCTGTGTGAAAGACACATTAAAAAGGCTAACAAAGGCATTACCAAAATGCCCGCACTTAACTCGTCTTTTCAATCACTAACCCTTGGGCACGGAAGCCTAACCATGCCTAACCAAGCTGTTTCCATCTCCACAGGAAGAACAAAATTGGTGCTAAGAGACTAGAGAGAGCCACAAGAAAAACAGTGACAATGTGGCAACTCTACAGAACACAGGCACACACATCTACAAAGGTGGCATCACACTGATCAAGAACGGAGGAACTGAAACACGATCCACTCAGGCTGGTGCTGATAATACAGACAGCGGTTCAGCCTCTCTGAGAATGAGGGAAATTCTGGTCTTTCTGCGCATGGCACTTTGGGAATTTTGTAGCATTCTGCAGCAGCTAGATGCCTTATTTAAAGACTCTCCAGTAAACCCTGGCAAGCGACTAATTTTAGATGATGAGCACTCAATTTAGGAACCCTTGGGTATTTACTTAGGAAAATACGGCTGTAAAAATCGTACATTTTAGGGACCTGTAGGGATGAAAGAACTCCTGCCTTAAAAAGGATCCTCAGGTGCCATTAGTGCTTGGCAGCCTTATTTTAAGTGTTAAGGGGTGTCTGTGGTCCATCATTGACTGCTTGAGAGTACAACACTGTCAAGGGGGCTACTTTCTGTCCTTTTATGAATTTAGGAATGGCAAAATCAACCTAAACCCTTGTGCTGACTAGCTTTATGTCAACTTGACACAAGCTAGTTGTCTGAAAGGAGGGAACCTTAACTGAGAAAACGCTTCCATAAGATCTAACTGTAGGGCACTTTAGTTAGTAGTTAATGGGGGAAGGCCCAGCTCACCATGGAGTCACTGGGCCCAGCTCACTGGGCTGTGGTCCTGGGTTCTACAAGGAAGCAGGCTGAGCAAGCCAGGAAGCAGCACTTCTCCATCGCCTCTACATCAGCTCCTGCCTCCAGGTTCTAGCCCAGCTCGAGTTCCTCTCCTGACTTCCTTCAGTGATGGACTGCAATGTGGAAGTGTAACCAAAGCAACCCTTTTTCTCCCCAACTTACCTTTGGTCACGGTGTTTCATCACATCAATTGAAACCCTAACTAGGATAGCCCCACTCAATGTCTTCTGGAAACCCAAACTCTTCCTCTAATGTCTGTGTACTCAGGGGCTGTATGCAGGTGGTCACGTTCAGTCTCACAAATGCTTTCTTCCTGTGATGAGATCGTCAGGCAATAGAGATGTGAAGATCCCCACAGAAAGTCTTGTGCAGACTTGTGAGATGACAGAGGAGTGGCACCAAGTGACACACACCCTGGCTAACAAAGAAGCTTCCTACTTACAAATATCCTTCACTTGAGTCTCTTCTTTCCACCTGCCCCCCACCCCAGTCTCAGTTTCTACTTTCTGCCCTAGTTTCTTTTCTTTTTTTTTTTTTCTTTTTTTTTGGTTTTTCGAGACAGGGTTTCTCTGTGTAACTTTGCGCCTTTCCTGGAACTCGCTTGGGAGACCAGGCTGGCCTCGAACTCACAGAGATCCGCCTGCCTCTGCCTCCCGAGTGCTGGGATTAAAGGTGTGCGCCACCACCGCCCGGCTACTTTCTGCCCTAGTTTCAACTACCCTCCCTTTTTCTTGCTTCTTATTGAGTGTCACAAGTATTCTTCTCACACCTGTTTAGAATAACCCTAGTTCAGGGGAAGAGCCTTAGCTCTTCTGAAGACATGGCACCTGTGAATGACTCTCAGGCCCTTGGGGTCCAGCCTTCAACTCATCCCATGTGATGCAGGATTTCTGCCTTGAAAAACACCTGTGACTGGCACGTAGGCTTTAGTAAGAGATGATGCTGAGTCACCCGTCATCTTCCCAGGGACAGCAATTCCCTGAAGGTGCACAGGATGTGGTTTCGTATATTTATATAAATGCTCATTAAATATTCACTAAGGGGCTGGTCGGTGGTGCACGCAGAGGCAGGCAGATCTCAGTGAGTTTGAGGCCAGCCTGGTCTACAATTCGAGTTCCAGGAAGCCAGGGCTGTTAAACAGAGAAACCCTTTTATGAGGAATGGCATCAATTCACACCATTCAAATTTAGATTTTGCCATTCCTCATAGAAGGATTATATGGATTACGTAAGAAATAAATATATATTCACTAAGGATGAACCAACAAAAAGCAAGTTATGGGAACGAGGATAATGAATAAAGATCTCCCGGTTGGGTGGTGGGAATAATGAGGAGAAACAGCCCTTTTTAGGAAGGAGGACGCCTCTTCCTGGGATAGTACGAAAGTGACAGAGATGCAGCTGGGCACTTGTACGTGGCTGGGGGTCAGTAAGAGGTTTGCTCACGCAATGACTCCCATTTGCTCAGTAAAATCAGAAACGAAGTCCTTTGCTGAAGAGAGGCAGTGTTAGGAGGCCCCTCTGCGATGTGGTTGGGGGCCTTCGTTCCCCGTGTTCCCAAATGGTATGTGATCTTTTCCACCACTTTACTTGCCTTTGATCAGAAAAATGGGGTGGTGTGGATCCTAGACTGTGGTTCTGTGAACATAATAACAGACATGAAGACAGAAAATTCAACTGACAGAGTATTCCACAAATTTGCACATACATGTTGTTCACAGCTTAGCGTGTGGACACTGTAATGGGTTTTTGTTTGTTTGTTTGTTTGTTTTTTTCCTGCAATGCTCCCTGCCCCCCAGATCCAAATGGTCTTGGAGAAGTACAAGGTTGACACTAGCAGACACCAAACTCAACGTCTCAGCCTGGATGTTCAGATGAGGGGAAAGAACAGAAGGTGAGGAAGAAGGGAATCAATTCCACAACAAAGGACATGGCTGGTCACCTGACCAGTGGGGAGGGCAGCTCTGAAATGATCGACACATCCACTGTCTTAGAGAAGAGATGCGGTTCTTTTAAGGTCTTAATTTACTTCCTTCTCAGACTGCCAGCTCTGAGTAAAACACAAACTTCAACTCGTGTCTGTCTATTCCATTGGTATTTGTAGTGACAGCAAACCCCAGTATTTTCATCAAACAGGAATAGAGCGATGTACCACCTAAGGGGAGGTGGAAAATAGAGAGAAGGGGCACTTCCAAGTGCATATGCATAAAACTGGAGGTATTAGGAGTAATACTGCACAAGTACAAAAAATGGCCGACTAAGGGTGGCATACTGTTCATGCTACCATTGGGAAACAAGCTTTAAATCATAATGTGTGAGCAGGGCAGGGTGACGCTAAAGCAGGAGCATTGCTATTTCAAGGCAAGGCAAGGGATAAATAAGTGAAGATATTTCATCCAAGGTTATGATCCACAGAAATTGTTTCTGTGGTCTGATAAACATTGGCACTGACGGGGAGGAACCCTGAAGCTAGAATATCTAATTAGTGATCTACAGGGAGAGTTTGGTGTTTCCATTGTGGCCAGCTAGGGAAACTGAGGAAAGCTAAGAGCCACAGGCTTCTTGAAAGAGTGACCTCCAGGAGGTTAGAATGTGGTGTAACAAAGTTGTGGGAAAGGAGTACTTAATTTTAATTCTAACACTGAAGTCAACATTTACTTATAATAAACAGCACAAATCACTCATTATAAAAGAAATATTCCTTGATCTAGAATGGTTAGAAAAAATGTAGAGATACTGACAACCAGGAGACAGGAAATGTGAACACGACCTCAGTGTTTACCTCTGATGGTTCCAAATGAACACTGTATGAGACTAAAACCTCAAGTCCAGATTTTGTGTGTGTGCCGGGTGTCTATGCACATGTGCATGTCATGGACAGTTGGGGGGGGTTAAAGGACACCTTCAGGTGCTAGTCCTCACCTCCTAACTTGAGACAGGGTCTCTTGTTTGCTACCGAATACATCAGGCTAGCCGGCCCATGATTAAGTTTTCTTTCTGTATTAAAAATGTACAGTGGCCATGGGATAAACCGCATATTTAGATATGCTGTGTAGAACAACACAAAGCTTCAGCAACGTGTTCTCTTTCTAGAAGACACATTGTCCTTCTGGAGAGAAGGACAATGCCTCTTATCTGGCACTGTGTTTAGCTTCATTTTACAAAATTAGCCTTTACAAAGAACAGCATATCTATCTAGAAGAGATCCACCCATCAATGACCAGCAAAATTGTGTTTGCTTGCTTTTCTTTCTTTCTGACTGGGGAATTTTCTTAAGCTACATTATTTTAGAAAAAAAAAAAAAAAAAAAAAAAAGGTGAATACTGTTATTTTCATGTTTACAGGTATCTGGAACAAAAGAAAGGAACTATTCTTTAAAAATAAGAATTCCTAAGACTGATAGACAAGGTTTACACTTACTTCCCAAGCAGCAAGGGTTGAACTGCAGACTACCAATACCAACATCACTTAAATGAGCAAACAGTAAGTATATCTCAAATGGCAGAGTCTAGTTAAAAAAAAAAAAGCCTCTCATGATGAACTAGAAATCAAGAAATCATCCAGTCATTTATTTTGTTCCATACCAGGGATATAATGAACATATTAAAAAGAGAAAGAAATGTTTTTATATCAACATATTTTTATTGTGTTTCTACTTCTGGACCCCTCCACTCAGAAAGCAGGAACTGACTTTTCATTAAGCTGTGACTCCTTTCCCTTTAACACAAGCTTAAGAAAGGCTTCATTTATACAATTATCTAATTAACTTTAATCTATACACAGCAATTAAATCATTCACAGCCTCAATACAGTAGCTAACTTTTTGAAAATAACTTTTTTACACAATCTACTTTGCAAAGTAAAAAAATGTTTTGTGTTATTAACAACCACCTTCTTTGAAAATTTCTCTATGTAAGTATCAGAACATATTTATTTATTTCTCTTTATTTCCTATTCTGGGGACTGCCTTAGAAAAGTAGAAATTACATATAAACATTGTCAACTATTGTATTTCTAAAGTCAAGATGATTATCTCCTAAGTGTTTAATTTCTGCAATGACTAATTTTTAAAACTCAAAATTGCTACCCATGTAATTTAAAAACTGCACCGTGAAATGCCTGTTTATGGTGGCAACAACGTAAAGGCTAACATCAATGCATAGAACAGGAAAAGTATAAAATGGCACAGCTCCATAAATACAAAAATAGCTGCATTCTGTCTGACTCCAAATGCCAACTTACACTACCTGTAAATCTTACTGAAGTCTCAAAGCACATCCAGATGATTAGAACATAAAGGCCTGAAGCAGATGTGCTGGAACTAGGGCAGACTTCGGCCCATGATGCTCAGCAGCTCATGATGCTGACACAGACAGACCACTCACGTGTTAGCAATGAAGCGTCACAAATGGAAAGGCAGTCTCAACAGTGCACACTGCTGTACCCCTAAGTTCAATTACATTTATCAGAACAAAGTGTTAACATGTCACTTAGGATAACTCAACATCTTTGGTTCTCAAAGAAATATAATACTTTAAAAAATAGAAATACATCAATCTACTTTAACAAGTCATACTCATGCTAGAAGTTTTACTTAACAGCTGAAGGTCAAGATCCCAATTGTGCAGAACTAGCTTCATAAAACTTGGACTGTAACATGCTTAGTTCAGCTTAGATATCATCAATGTCTTCATCATCGTCTCCAATATCATCAAACTGGATTTCATCATCATCCCCAGGACCAAATGTGTCCGTCTCATTGATTTTCGCATGCTCTGGAAGTTCTCCATACGCCTTCAGACTTCTCGCTTCATCTGCGTTGTACTTCAAGATGACATCAGCTTTGTTGTCTTGATAATCTCGTAGACCAATCAATATAATGTCTGAGGTATTTATCCAAACCTTTTTTCTCAGCTTGCCTCTGATGTGGCACAGCCTCCTTACACCATCGAAACACATGGCTTCCAACCGTCCGTTCCCCAGCATTTTGATCACCTGTGCATACTCTTGCCCGTCTTCTTTAAACACCAACTCTCTTTTTTCAGATTCATTTTCATTTTTACCTCTGCGCCTGTTTTTGCCTCCTTTGCCTTTATTCTTCGGCATGGTGGTAAGGGCAAGCACAGGAGTTGGGGTGGGGGAGTCCTTGCTGATGCGGGCTGTGACTCCTCTCCAAGGGCTGCTCCTAGGATGAGCAGCAGGAAGTGTCTTAAGTGGTGGATCTGAAGCAACTGTGTAGCTGCTGGAGCTTCCTGGTAAACTGTAAGCACAGAAGATCCACAGGCAGCAAACAGTGTTCCAGAGTCCTGGGTTCTGCTAGCTGCAAAAACAAAAATAGTTAAGAGTTCCTTGTAAATATTAAGTCACCGTGGAGAACAGGCCGGGCCAACTCTGGGTTGCACTGTGTTGTCTGGAGAATTAACTTCCAACCTCTGCCCAGCCACGGCCTGCTCTAACTAATGAAGCAACAGCCCTGACCTGAGCTACTCCATTTTCAGTCAAAGTGCCCAGAAAGAATGGCTCCACATCTTGTTTACTACACAAGTAACCATCCTCACTGCTAGCACATCAGGAGACACAAACTGGTATTTTGTGCCAATAAATAATGCAATCTATCAGAATACAAGACACATGAGCTTACCAAGCATATAGACACCGGCCCCCCCCCCTTCCCTGGGGCTGTACCAGAAGGTGCACCCCGAGGCCAAATCAGCAGCATGCTGACTAATCCCTTGGTCACCTGTCTCAAGTTCATCCAGGAATACTGGCACAGTACATAGCAAAGGCCCCCAGCTCCAGTACAGCTTCTCCAAGCTGACACTCGGCCTCTTCAAACTGCCTCTCGAATGGCCTGCCACCCAGAGCTGTACTGGATGGATGTCTTCGCACTTGAACAGCTATGGTCTGGTGCCCTATAGGCCTGCCTCTGCTCTTACAGTAGGTCTCTGCCTTTAGGATAGCCCCTCTACAATCTGAACACAGGCAGGCAGCCTGTTTGACCCTTTTTAATGAAGATTCTGCAACCCACTTATATACAGGAGGTGCAGTGTATGATCTGGGAGTTAATACTAGTAATTAAGGTTGGAATAAAAGAACCTATAATTGTCAGTAATCAGCTATGAAGCAAATCTGGATTTCGCACATCAAATAAAACTAATGTGAGTTTATGAATTTATTGTATTCAATAAATTCTGACATTGTATAAAGACACAAACATGTCCATCTACGCTTCTGACAAAACACAACAGATACTCTTGACAGAAAGATTACTACTAAAAAAATTCAAATACCGTACTTTATGCTTGTTTCAAATTTGAATTACTTGTGTGTGTAGAGGCAACACATGTACATACAAACATGTTCATGTGGAGGTGAGAGGTCACCACTGGGTATCTTCCTCAATCACTCTCCATCTTGTTTTTGAGGCAGTCTCTCACTGAACCCAAAGTTCATGGATTCAGCTAGAACATGTGTTGAGCAAGTCCCGGGGATCCTCTTCTTGTCTCTGCTCCCCAGGGCTAGGCATGCTGGTAGAGTAAGCCCAGAGTGCTGGCATCAAGCTCAAGTCCTTATGCTTGCGCAGCAAGTACTTTACCAACTGACCCATCTCCCCAGCCTATTTTTCAGTTCGTTAGGGGACTTTAGATATAATGCCTTTGTTTTTGTTTGTTTTGTTTTGAGCCTGGGTCTTGCTATGTAGCTAAGGCTTGCCTGGAACTTATGATCCTCCTGCCTCAATCTCTTTAATACTAGTTTATAGGTATGAGAGTGTTCGAGTGTCATTTTATTCTCCATACTGATTCCAAACTGATCTAACACCATTTATCAAAATATCTGAAACATAATCCTTCCAGTAAATTGCAATGGTATTCCTTTTTCAGTCTGTTTCTTGACTAATTTGTCCCCAAGTCAGACTATTTGAATGAAAGCTTTGTGGTATATTTTGGAATGTGTAGTCTGTGTCTTCAGGACCGTTTTTCTTCTGTGAGATTGATTTGGCTAGTTTAGAATTCTGCATCACTATACGCATTTTAAAATTAGCTTGCCAATTTCCCACAAACAAAAAACCTACTAGAATATTGACTGGAATTATATACCATCCACAGACCAACCAGACAGAATTAACATTTGAGTCTAAATGTCTTAAAATGTCTTATTACTCCCTTTATGTACATATATATTTTAAATTTCTCATCAACTTTCTTTTGCAGAATTTATTTCTAGATTTTTTTATTTCCCGAATTACCCCAAAATTGTCATTTAAATATCTGAGTATTCTGATATTTACATAGAGTCGTTTGGTGCTTTCACTAAACTCAAAATTCCTATCAGTAGTGGGTCTTTTTGGGGAGAGTGGGGCAAAGAGTTTGGGTTTTACAAATAAACATCTACAGATAATTTTTCTCACTGGCTTTTCAAGCTCTGTACTTTATTTCTTCTTGCCAGTGATATGCTAATAAATTTTGTCACTTGTTTTTAATACCAAACAAGCTTTTCTGCTTTCATTTTATGGTTTACAACTGCTGAAAAACCAACTGTATTAGCAATTCCTAGTAATTTATTAAGTCTTACTTTATGGCCTAGTACATTTCTGCAAACACCACATTTGTTTTGTTACTAGATTAATTTAGCTGTTCACTTAAGGTACATACCACAATGTATAAAATAGCCTATGAGCATGCTTTCTTAGAATTAGGTTATCAATAGGCTATTGCACTTTTCAGCAATCCAACTGCTTTATGGAGATGGAACACTGAAATCTGGAGGCAATACACTGGCACCTTCCTTTGGTATTAGGTATGCCTCCATTCTGTGATTCAGTATCCCACTCATTTCCTCTAAGTGTCCTTACATTACCATAAGCAACCAAATGGATGTGAGGGTTAACTGGTGCTACAATCCTTACAACCCCACAGCTAGATCCTAAGCACAGTGCTCAGCCATACTGTCCTTCAACTACAGGCAATAAAATACATTTATAGCCATGGCTGCTCACGAAGTCTGGCTATTTCATGTCTCCTTTTCTCTACTTATGTTCTCTAGGGTGCCATAAGAATAACCCACATGACGATATTTTAAAAATAATCCACATGAGATATTTTAAAAAGCATTATCACTGCAGTGATCAAGTTCCAAAGCTACTTGATTTCTTAATACCTTGTCATTCCAGGTCATCAGTAACGACAGTTGAGCAACAGTGCCCATTTCTCCCTGTATTCTTCCAATATTACACAACACAATCTAGGGTCTGATGCTGTTTCAAAGATTCAGCTTTGATTTCTGGGACTAGTCACAGTATCAAAACACTGTGTCAATCAGGGATGCACTGGGGGAAAGATGGTGCAGTCAAGTTGGGCAATTTGAAGA